>JBCFYV010002255.1:34963463-34992041 GCA_039000515.1 Timema cristinae
AATAGAATCGAAGTGGCGAAGTTGGAGGAGTGAACGAGGAGGAAGAGGGTAGTGACTGGGAAATGAGTAGTGGATAAAGAAGATGGAAGTGAATCCAAGGCGGGGAGAGATGAGTCGCAAGTAGCATAGGAAGTGCAAAAGAAGGAGAACAGAGAATAGAGGGAAGGTAGGATTCCCGCGACCTGGACCAGTCGTGGGGGACATGGCTGGAAAAACCGGCAGCAGGGAAGACTCCGGAAGTGAAATTTGGGAAGTCGATCGAGGAAGGATGAAAAGGAGGAAGCATGAGTCAGATAGAAAAGGAGCAAACCTGAGAGTGGTTGCAAGAAAATTTTTATCTAGTTTTAAGTAGTTGTAAGTAGGTTAGGGCGTGTAGTAAGTGGTTGCTAGAGGTAGAAGGTAGCTAAAACCCATATAGGTCGCCTCCCCAGGTGGCGGATGGGGGAATGCTCGTCGCCACCACCAAGAGCCATGGCTCTGCAAACATCGTCCCAGGCGGTCGTGGAGCTAGGTGGAGGCGAAGGGTACCGGGGAAATAAAATACCCGGGGCGGACCAGTAGCGAAGAAAGATCAAGGAAGGAATAACGCCACTTGCTAGTTACCTGGAAATGTAATTTAATCAAGAATAAAATGGAAGAAGTGTTTAAGAGGTAATACAAGGAAATAAAACCGGAGGAGAACTGGGCCTGGATTATCATTGAGGAGCCAGGCCGACAGTTATCGAATGGTAAAGTAAAAAAAAAAAAAAAAAAAGTATCTAATTAGGTTCACTGGCCTATCCCAATGTTGTTGTTGGGGGGTTAAACTGTGGGCCGCTCGTTCCTTTCATGATTGGCCCGTGGTATAGTGTTGTTATTGTTTCGATACTCTCACATTTGCAAGTACACTGCTAGTGGGCCGTCTTGCCCCTCAGGCTCGGCTGCAGTTGTTATTTATTCATTGTTAGATTTTTGTGGTGTTGCTCACCCTGCGGGTGCTCAACCAGGGGGACGCTCTCATCCTCGATTGGCCCGTGGACCTTGATATGTCCAAGTAACTGTTTTGATACACTGATAAGGATAGTATATACGTATCGAGGGCTCTATTGTATAGCTAAACCAGAACTTGCCTGAGGTACGCACTTACTCTGCCCGCAAGGCCAACTTGACATGTAAATAGTAGAAAGAGTAACACCACGTTTTGGCGTGTGTTATTATCTCGGAGCTTCTCGCCCCCTTGTGGCCAATACTTAGGCAAGGCTGCCACACTTCATCGTTATTTAACTACGTACTTACTGAGATATAAGTGCAATATGTCAAATATCTGTTTTATCAGTATACAGTATCATTAAATGTCATTTATCCTAATCTCCTCTTGTTCTCATTACTTGTATTAAACATGTATGTTCAGCCACCGTACCAGACGGTGCAGATCCAAGTCTTTGATTTGGGGGATCCAAGTTAATTTAAAATCAAATAACAGTCCCAGAAACCTTACGCTTTCTGAGACTGGTAAAACAAAGTGGTTCATTAAAATACTGGGGGCTGGCTGTATTCCGCGTGTTCTATGAAAGTGGACCACCGTCGTCTTGGCTGCAGAGAAGCGAAAGCCCTTACGCGATGTCCACGATCCAAGATTGTTGACAGAGAGCTGTATCTGCCGTTCAGCCCTGTGGAGACTTGACAAACTGCAATAAATTGCGTAGACATCCACAAAGAGGCATGACCAACAGGCATGCACACATTGTCAACAATGCTATTTATGCGATAGCGAACAACGTACAGCTCAGAATACTACCCTGAGGCACCCCATATTGTTTGAATAAAATCATCGGATAAGGTGTTATTCAACCTTACCCGGAAGTGTCTATCCGACATAAAATTAGATATAAAGAAGGAAAATTTCCTCGAAAACCCCAATTAAAAAGTGTTTTCAAAATGCCGTACCGCCAGTGGTATCGTACGCTTTCTCCAGATCGAAGAAGACAGCAAGAAGATGCTGCTTATGGAGAAAAGCGTCACGAAAGCCGTCTTTAGACAGACAGGTGATCCACCGTGGATCGGTTACGGCGAAAACCACATTGAATATTAGATAGTAGATTGCGGGATTCTATATACCATATATACGCTTATTAATTATTTTTTCCAATATTTTACATACACAACTAGTTAAAGCTATCGGTCTATAGCTAATGGCTCTAATTTATCTTTGCCACTTTATATATAGGTATAACGGTTGCTTGCCTCCATAGTGAGGGGAACTGCTGAGATTCCCAAACACTATTGTAGAGTCTAAAAGAATGCCTGTCCGGCAGGGGGCATCTGACCAACATCTCATAATGGGAAAGTTTGTCTAGACCAAAGGGTGTGATCCGGCCTGAAAAGGGGGTGGGCAGTTCCTCCTTTTGGGAAAGGGTAGTTATTTAAACCTCCCCCCGACTTCGCCAAAATCAAAGCATGGCGCTCGAATTTTTCCCTTTTAAACTGCGAACTCGATGTAACCCGCAGTGCTAAAAAACCGGGAAAATCACCCCAAAACATTTTAAAGACCTCCACAGGGAAACACTGAACCCTTAACTTTTTGGGCAGGTAAAAATTTTTATTGGGAAAATTTTTGCTAAATTGGCGTAAATTTAAGGAAAAATTATCCCAAACCTTTGTTTTTGGGGGTGATATTGTAAGGATTGAAATAAATTTCTCCCCGACCCCTCTTCTGCTTTCACGAATGACACGGCAGCTCGGCACGAAAATCCGGGAAAACTTTCCCGGTTCAAAAAGGGAGGACTCGTAAAAACAGGGGCCCCTTGGAAAAGGGCAAAAAACCAAACCCACAAAAAATTTCCCGCTCCCCCCCAGGGAACGGGAACGATTGGGGCGGTTTGGGAAAGGAGGCCCTCGCCGCCGCGATAACCGTCAATAAAATACTCATCCCTTAAAAAAAACGAGGGCAGAAAGGGATTCGTGGAAAAAGGCGAGCTCGCGGGTTTTTCCCCGTCGGGGGCCCTTTAATCACCCATTGGGAACTCGTGCTTAAATTTGGGGAAACTTGGAGTGGGGGGGGCAGTATAGGGGAAATGAACGCTTCCACATGGGCCGTAGGACAATCCCAAAAAAAGAGGGGAGGGGATACCTGGGTACAATTATTATTATTGTTTTTTTAATGGGCCCCTCGAACCCCTCTAGGGCCCTTTTGGGCCTTAAAAAAATAAAAAAAACATAATAAAAATCCCCATAGGGGGAAAAAGATAAAACATTCAAACCCTCTTTAGACACTCCATAGGAGTGCTCAATGGCCTCTTGGGATAAATTTTAAATGAACACCTGCAAAAAAAAAAAACCCCAATGTATCACTCCAATAAAAAGACAAAACCAAAAATATTAAAAAAAAACACTTTTAAAAAAAGGGGAAAAAAAAACATTTTAAAATGATAATACTTAAAAAGAAAAAAACAACATTTAAATTGGGAAAAAAAATGTTAAAAAGATCTCAATATGAAATTTAAAAACCAAAAAGCCACCCTTTTTAAAAAATTACTCAAATTTGGGATTAAAAAAAAATCCGCCCCGGCGTATAAAAAAGGAGTAAACAAATTTCTCCATCCGCACTATCGCGTAAAAAAAACCTAAGTCACCTTTAAAATCAAGAGCCAGAGGATAGGGCCGTTTTCGACAAACCCCCCAAATTGATGCCACTAAGGGGGGTTCCCCAAAACCCCACACACTGGAGGTGGGTACCCTCTTAATAAAAACTATGGGCAAAGAATAAAGCCCCGACGCGGGGTCTCGGCACGATGACCTCCTCTCTTCTAAACTTTTCCCTATAGAAGAGGGGGGCCCCGCGACACACCCCTCCCTGAAGGGGCCGCAGCTTTTTTCCCGGGGCAGGGGCGAGACCCCCCGCTCGTGCCAGGGGCGAAACTCCACCCGAAAATAACCCTTTTGATCTAAAAACATTTACACCCAGACTCCCCCCCGGAGGGAGGCGGGGCTGCCCCCCTTGGGCCCCCTTTGGGCAGCCGTTCATTTTCCCTTTAAAGACCGGGGTGAAACCCGGAAACCAGCAAAAGGGGAGCCGGGATTTTAAAGAATTTAATTTTTTAAAATTTTCGTGAAACTCTGCACGAAGATTCCCCGATAAGTGGGAAAAATGCCCCAAAAAGCCTCATTAAAAACCTGCAGAAGGGCAAACGGGACCTTTGGTAAACAAAACACAAAAAATTTAGAAATGGCAATAATTCATCGTAAAAACACTGGGTTTCCCTTGGGAAACCAAATTTTAAAATTTGGGTTCCCTTCCCCAACAAAACACATCCCCCAACCCCCAATTTTTGGCCATCAGGAAAATCGCCAAAAACCTTTAAACGAGTGGAAAGGGGCTCCCTTAAAGGGCCTCTCAATACAAAGTTTTGGGGGGCGCTTTAGGAAAATTGGCCCAAAATCAAAATTTGGGATTTTTGGGAGGGCTATCTTCCAGGGAGAAACTCGACCTGGTGATGTGGGGATAGCCTTTGGAGGGCTATCCCCCACTTCGAAAACCCCATAGCATCCGGGCCCAACCGGCCCCTTTTACTACTTTTTTTATTTTCAAACAAACACGGGTTTGGGGGTAAAAAAACAGGGGGGTAAGCAACATTAATTTTTGGGATTTCAATGCAGTTTCGACACGTAAATGCCAGGAGATAAGAAACCCCGGGCCCCCCCCCAAGAAAAGGGGGTCACCGGGGGTCGGGACGAGCTGACGCCCCGGGCTGGAAAGAAAAGCACCGTAGGGCCTCGAAAAGCCAGCTGGTGGACGCAATCGAGCATCTTTTAAACGCCGAGGGGCCCAGCGGAAAAACCCTTTACAAAAATGCCTAATCAAGTTTTGAAAACTCACCAAAAACTCTTTTAAAAGGGGCATCAAGGTTTCCCTAAACACACCCCAAACGACCACTCACAACTTTAAATAAATTCAAAGCTTTAAAAACACCTCGTTTCAGGCTTTATTTTGGGGGTTCCCCAATTAGTTTAAAACGAAAAAAAAGTCCCAGGGAAACCTAAAGGCTCGGAGACAGGGAAAACCAAATTTTTTCATTAAAATATTGGGGGGGCTGTATTTCCCCGAACTATGGAAATGGACGACAGTCGGCCTTTGGGCCCCAAGAAAAGAAAACCCTTCGACTTTCCCACAACCATAATTGTTTAAAAGCGAGTTTTTTAACTGTCCCCCTTTTAGCCCTGTTGGGGGCTTGATGAACTGCAATAAATTGCGTAAACATCCACAAAAAGGAGAAAAGAACAGGGAAAAGGCGCACGTTGTTTTAAAAATGCTAAATTTTTTTGCAATACAACAAAAAGTGCAGCTCAAAGGACTTCCCCCCCGGGGGACCCCAAATTTTTTTGAATAAAATATGATAAATTTTTTTAACCTTCCCCGGGAAATGGGCTATCTGCATAAAATTAATATAAAAATTTGGGGGGGTTTTCCCCCCGGGAAACCCCCTTAAAAAAACCCCGGGTTTTAAAAAAGCCGTAACCCATTGGTAAAACCCCCCAGCCTTCCTCCAAATCAAAGAAAAAAGCCAAAAGATGTTGTTTAGGAAAAAAGGGATCCCCGAACAGCAATCTCAAGACGGGGCGAGATGATCAACCCCTTGGGTCGGGTTTCGGCCCAAAACCACATTTAATATTTATACAATTGCGGGTTCTAAAACAAACCCAAAAATCTTTTTTTATCCCTATTTTCTAATATTTGCATACACAGCTAAAATTAAGGGTATCGGTCTTTAACTATTGACTCTAATTTATCCTTCCACTTTTATTTATTGGGGTAACGGGTTTCTTTCCTCCACAGTTTTGGGGAATTTAAAGAGAAAATTTCCCCAAAAACAATTTTAGAGGTCCCAAGAGGAACGCCCGTCCCAACAGGGAAATTTGGGGCAACATTTCAAAAAGATATCATCCGGCCAAATTAATTGCCCGCAAGGGACAAAGGGGGATTTAAATTCCCCTTATTTAAAAAGGGGGGGGTTTTAATCCTCCCCCCACTTTGGGCCAAAAACAAAAGAAAAGGGGCTCGAAGCGGCGTATACACCGCAAATTTGTTAGAGGGAGCTCGCCCGGCTAAAAAAATAGAGGCGAACACACCCAATATATTGGCGCCTCCACAGGGGGGAGACAAGGGGAGCCGTTTTTACAAAGTGCGGGGATATTATAAAAGGGGATTTTTTCAACACGTACTTAACCCAATGGATCCCAAACCTTGGTTTTGGGAGTGGAAAATAAGGGGAGAAATAAAAATTTTTTCCCAAAACCTCTTCTGCTTTCTCGAATGATACGGCGAGCTCCCAGCACGTAAATCCAAAAGACTCCCAATTTTCCCCGAAGTAGGACGTCGAAGAAAAGACAGGGGCCCCTTTGACGGGTTTAAAATTTGCCAAACCGGCACTCCCCGTTCCACCAGGGGAAAAGGACGGGCGGTTTTGGGGAAAATTTTGGGGTGGAAGCCCTCGCCCCCCGCTATACCATCGAAGTAAATTTCCCCCCTTAACATCGACCAGGGTGAAGGGGTTTTGTCGAATACGGGAGTCGCGAAAATTTTTCCCCAGTTACACGTTTGAGAAAACCCCTTGGGGGAAAATTTGCCCTTTTCGGGAGGATCTTTAACTTTTGAAAGCAGAATGGAAAGAATTTGCGCCATAGGGCCGAGGAACCTCCCCAACCCGGGAAAGGGGCACAAACCCGGGGGTACAAAAAGGGGTAAGTCGATGGGGAGAGGGGAAAACCATTAAAAGGGGGAGAAATTTTCTGGGGCCCGTGTTTATTTAAAACCAAGGGTTTCCCCAACAAAATATCCTCACCACCTCTCAAGGGGGTCGTAAAATTAACCCCCACACCATTATCCGGGTTTAAAATCCCCCAAGATTATAAAGGGGGGGGAAGTTGTAAAAAAGAGGGGCCCCTAAGTTCCCCTTGGGGAAACACCCTTCACCTGGTGGGAAGGGAAAGCGCCTAAAGTTTAACCCTTTTCCCCTTTGGAAGGGGGGGCTCGCAGCTTTTACTTGGGGAAACAAAGACAAAATTTTTTAAAAGATATATTTTGCAAATCAAATAAGGCTACAACCCCCTAAACCCGATCAAAGAGTGGCTTGTTTGGGACGAAAAACATCGTACCCACGAAGGGATCGGGTTTTCATTTGGGGGGAAATGGGTTTCCCTTTCAAAAAAAAAGATGGGAGGGGGGGTGCAGGGAAGAAATTAGTATTTTTTTTCCTCGCACGACTTTTAAAAACCCCCACAAAATTTCCCTTTTAACGACATTTTTTATTAATATATAAAATTTTAAATTAAAAATCCTCACAATCCATAACGCTTCCCCTTTTAAAAAAAAATTTATTTAGGACTTTTTTTTTCCTTGCTTTCCCAAAACTCTCGGGGCCTCCCCCCCTTTAGGGAGGGCCTTTTTTTGTCCCCGTAGGGGACTGGGACCCGGGGGATCCCTTAAACCCCAAGGTTTGTTAAACCTTCGACCTTTTTTTGAAGATTTTTTTTTTCGGCCGTTTCCCTCGCGGTTTCTTCCCCAAGGGCCCCGTTGGGAAATCGCCTTTGGGGACCCTTTTGCCCCGTACCCCACCCCACCCCCAACCTTAAAATTGGCCCTTTTCCGGGGGGCTGGGGTTGACGGCTCCCACAAACGGCGCAGATGGGTTTTTGGTCCCCCCGGGGGGACTCCGGGGGGGGTTCCCCCGAGTTTCCCCCGGGGTTTTTCCCGGGGACCTCCCAGGGGGCCAGAGGAGGGGGCCAGAGGGGGGGTGGAGGGGGTCCTTGGGGGGTGGTGGACACTTCGGCCTTTGGGGTCGCGGGGGAAAGGGCTAAATTTTCACCCCCAAAATGGGGAGGGAGGCTTCCAAAGGTTGGGCTTGGGGAAAAAGACGATTGGCACATCGGTAGGCTTTTTGGGCGATATTAAAATGCGCCCAATTAAGTTGGGGGCAAATTTATGTTCTGGCTTTCAATTTGAAAAAAATTAAGGGTGGGCCTAAATTTAAACCGACCCCTTTAACTATACCCCTATTTCCTTGCGGGGCCTGGCATTAAAAAAATCCCTTCCCCCTTTTTCCCCCATTTTTAAAATTTTTCCCCCGGAAAATTTTTTTCCCCCCACCTTCCTTTTCCCGGGCAGGTCCGAAAACCACAAAAAATGCGGGCCCTTGCATTGATGCCAGATTTAAAACTCCAAAGGTGGAAACGTGACCTTCCCCGTCCCAAACTGCACAGGTTGGGGGCCCTTTCCCCGGGATCTCGCTTGGTCCCCCAAAACCCGGCACTAAAAAAGCGCCGGGGTTGGGAAATACGGGGCCGGACCCTAGCACTGGAAAACCTGCCGAACCTCCTTTGGGGGGGATGGGAGCGCAAATGGGGAGGTATATGATCCTCTTTTCTCTTTCCCTTCTTTTTTTTAAAACCGGGAGACCTCCCGGGGACAAAGCCCGGGGGGAAAGCTCCCACAGAATCCCAACGCTTCCCCAAATCTAGGCATAAACAAAATAAACCAACCTACCCCTGCAAACAAATGAAAGGAAAAACCGGGGGGGCTCCCCAAACCCTTCCCCCTTTTTATCCGCCATAATTTTCCACCGGTTTTTATTTCGGGAAACGCCATAAATTTAGGGAAATTTATTTCGGGCATATCGAATCATAAAGGGGCCTTCCCCGCATTTTTCCCATTAAGACGTCAATTTTTTCTGCCCCATTTATCACTTTTTTCGGGGATAAATGGGGGGAAAACTTTTAAATCCTTTACTTTCACTCACTCGAAACACCAAACGGGCTCCCACCACTTCCGATTTTTAACAAAAATAAGGGGGTGGGCGGCCTTATTTCCCCCTTTTTAAAAAAAGGCCCCACCCCCCCATGAAGATTCCTCCTTTAAAGCAAGCGGTCCACCACCCTAACCCCTTTGGGGCAAGGCTCAGATATAACAAACCTCTAACCCACCAAACCCCTTGATCCCCAAATTGTTCTAACCACAAGGCCCGGGTTTAAATTTTTCCGACAAGGGCCCCTACAAAGCAAACATGCAACCCCTTCATATGGAGGGAAACGCCGGAAAGAGGGCAAAGCAGCAAGTGTTAATCCCGGAAAAGTGCCAAAATTTTTCTTCCCGGAACCCTCATGAACGCAACCGGTTTTTTTTCTCAAGGTGGGTTCCCGGGTTTCCCCCTCCCCAAAGGGCCCTTCTTCCCAAAAAAATATTACAACCCCGCACTTTCCTTTCCCCCGGGAGCCCCAAAGGGGGTTGGGAATCCAATAAAAATTTTTCCCCCGAAAAAAAAAGCCCTGTTAAAAAAAACCCCCAAAAGGGGGACAAACCCCCAAACCCAAAAGGTTCCCCCCCTGGTTCAGGGAAAAAATTTAAACCAAAGGGGAAAAGGGAAGAAAAAGGGGAAGGGAAAGGAAAAAGTTTTGGAAAAAAAGAAAAAAAGGGGGAAAAAAAAGGAAAGAAAAAAAAAAGAAAAGAAAGGAAAGGAAAAAAGGGGAGGATTTGGGGTTTTAACGAGGTTAACATTGGCACGATCCCCCCCCAAAACGGCCTCCCTTACAAAAAAAAAAGGGGTTAAATGGGGCCAAAAAATAAAAATTTTAAAACCCCTCCCAAAAAAACCCCCAAAAATTTGGTTCGATTGGGCCCCCCAAAAAAACCCCAAACCAAAATTTAAAAGGGGGGGAAGTGTTCTGGGCCCCTTTCCAACACCGGCCGAGAACCAAAAATTCCCTTAACCAAAACCTTTTTTGCGGGAAACGTAAGAAAAAAAGGGTCCCCCACCAAAATTTTCCAAAAAGGTCCCCTAAGGGGTGTTATGGGCGGGAAATTCATAAAAGGGTTTTTTAAGGGCCCCTATCGAAATACTTTCAAATCAAAAATTCAGCAACGGCCCCTCCCCAAACAAGGAACCACTCCATTTTAACCTACTTAAAAAACGTGGGAATTTTGTAAAAAAATATTGTTTCAAAAAACCCCCCAAAAAACCTTCCGTTTTGGAAAATCAAAGAAAAACCTTTTTGTCGGGAAAATTCCAAATCCCCGAAAAAATCCTTTTCTTTTTATTTGGGGGGGAAAATTTTTCGGGTTTTTCAAAACCCAAAAGGAAGGAATTCAAGGAAAAAAAATTTTTTTGGGGGGTTTTTTTCCTTTTATTTAAAAGGTTTTGAAATAAAAAAATTATTTGTAATTTTGTAGGAAATATTTTTATTTTGGGGGGTTAAGGGTTTTAATTTTTTTAGGGTTTTTGGGGAAATTTTTTTAAATTTTTAAAAATTGGTTGGGGTTTTTAGGTTTTTGTTTAAAAATTTTTCCTTGGTTTTTTTTTGGGGGGGAAAGGGAGGAAGGGTTGGGTTAAGGTTTGGGGGGGGGAGGGGGTGGTCCTTAAGCGATGGTTTGTTTTTTGGGCCTTTTTTTAAAATTAAATTTTTTTCGGCTCCTCTCGCTGGCCCCTTCAAGGCACCATGGGAAAAACCCCTTGGGGCCCACCTCGTTTAACCACTCCTTCCCCCCGGGGGCCCCAACTGGGGACACCGCAAAAGGGGCCCCACTAATTTATTTTCCCCCAGGAGGCTCCGGGGGGTTTCCCCAAGGGGTCTCCTTTGGGAACAGGTGGGGGGCACTTTTTTGAAAGGGGTCGCCACTTGAATTTTTTTTGCATCACCACAAATTATGCTGGGTTTTTTTTTTTGTCCTCGAATAAAAAGTCAAAATTCCCCTTAAGCCTTTTCAATATTAAAATGCGCATGGCATTTAGGCAAATTTTTAAATTTTTGGGGGACGATTTGCGGGAAACTTTTAAAAAACCGAGCTTGCATTTAGTATACTCTTTTCTGCCCGGGGATAAGGGGGCTTCTTTTCTGTTTTGGGTTTTCTAAGAATTTTTTCTCTACTTTCCAATTCGGGCAACCCCAACCAGGGCCCAATGAGACCCTTCAATTAAACAAAATTTTGGAACCCAGGGTTTTTCGAACCCCTTCCCCAATTGCACAGGTTTTGGGTTTCCAAAGGCCCCGCAGCTTCCCCAGCCCAAACCCTTTGGCAACTGGGAAAAAACGCCCATTGGGAAAATACCCGACCCCTGAGCACCCGGGGTGCCACCGGACCTTCTTTGGTAAGGGAAAGGGGTTTCAAATGTAAAATATAACGGGCCGGGTTTTTCCCCTTCATCGTTCCCTTTGATGGTGATCCTTATACTTTTGGGGCATGTTTAAAGGGGGAAAACTCCTCACAGATGCCTCAACTTACGCTTTAAGGTCATAAGCAATGATCACTCCCCCAAAAAATTTAAACCTTTGCGGCTCCCCCCCTTTACCTTTTAAAAGATTCTAGGGGCCAAAGGGATTGGTTTAAATTTCCATTTTTTTTTTTGTCCTTAAAAATCTTTTTATCGGTCATAATCGTGCCATCGCGCAGTTTTCTAATTGAAACCCCAAACCGGGGACTTTCCCCTTACACCTTTTTAACAAATGGGCTAACCCCCTTGAGGGTTTTCCAAAAATCATCCCTTCGGGGAAAATTCCCAAACGGGGGTCGGGGCCCCACCCCCTTTCCGGGGTTTTTTTTAATTTAAACGCGGGGCCTTACCCCCTTTCCCCCTCTTTTCATATTACGCCCCCGCGAATGGCCGCAGGAGTTTCCCCCAGTGTTTCAGTACGGTTTCCAGGGCGACAATGGTTTTCGGGCCCTGCCAGGGTTGGGGACAACCCCACCAAACCCGGGTCGTAGACCCAGGTTACCCAAGTTGGTACTTTAAAACCCTATTCCCTGTTTAAATGTCCCGACGAAGGGCCCCAACGACGCTAGAAAAATACACCTTCGCATAAAAGCATCGCCGAGAAGAGGCAACGGGACAAGTGGTATAGGAAAAATGCCAAATTTTTTCGTCCTGCCCTCATGAACCAACCGATCTTTTTTCCCAAAATAGGGGGCCCCCTTTTTGTCTTCCCCAAGGCCCTTTACTAAGGTATTGCAACCCGGGGCACTTCATTCAGGGGCTCAAAGCAGTGTATCCCCAAAAAAACGAAAACCGGGGAGTTGCCCAAAGGCGTCAACAAAGGCCAAAGCCTCCGTGCAGGGTCCTCAGGGGAAGGGAGAAATTAAGAAATTTGATAAAGCGAAGGGGGGAAAATGAAAAAAAAAGGGGGGGAAAGTGAAGGATAAAAAAAATGATTTAAAGAAGATATAAGATTTGGGTTTTTCCGGGCCCAGGGAGTTCCTGCACAAACCCCCCTTTTAAGGGGGCCTCTTACACAAGCGGGGGTTTCCCGGGGCTATTCTAAACCCCCTCCCAAACCCGGGGGGGAAAGCGAAAGAGAAGCCCTTCGACGCCCCTTTCCCCCCGTTTGCCTCCCCCCCCATCAATGAACACGAAAATCTCCCTGTTACCCATACATCCGAACGCCTCCCTTATCGTTTTTAGTTCAGGGAGGGCAGCCAAAGAGAAAAAACGCCCACACCACTACCTTTGGAAGGCGACCTAAAGGCTTTGGGTTTTTTTGAAACCTATTTTTGAAGGAGGCCAAAAGTCATTTCCCCGGGGGGCTTTTTACAAAAAACCCCAAGAACGGATGAAAAAACCCCCCTCCGATGGGCCACAGCTTCCGCCTTCTTTATTTACAACCCCATCTCCCCAAAGGGAACCAAACCCCCCATTTGAAAAGGGCTCACCCCCCCACCGGGGGTATCAAACCTTGACACTGTTTTTTTTTTCCACAGCAACAGTTTCCCAAAGCAAAAAAAACATGCCCCAAAAACCATCTCCACAATGGGTTTAAACCCTCAACAAAACAAATCATCCACGAGGGAGACCAAGCAAGGGAAAACCTTAGTTTTTTAAATAATACACGAACCAAAACCCGACACTGTCTTCGTACAAAACCCAAACAGGGACCCCATTTAACCCACTCTTATTAAGGGCGGGGAAAGGGGCATCCATAGGGTTTTTCCCCTTACATGAGCTGGGTCCCTACAATCTCAAAAGGCCCCGGGTACCCCGGGAGCCAGCTATAACCCCCCGACACCACAACTGCCGAGTCCCCCCCTGGGCCCCCCCATTGGGGAAAACCTGCAAGCGGGGCCACAGCACGGTGCAGCCGACGTACATCTTCGCAGACGAGACCCCCTGGTCCATCGCGGCCTGCTCTCCGGAAGACGAGGAGGCATGGGTCCAACGACTGGAGAAACCCGCGGAAATAAACCAGGCCGAAATGGTAGCAGGAATCCTCGCCCTGCGTTGGCAACATCGTAGACAACCGACAGCGACTCGCCGATCTATCTGGGGTCGACAACACGACGGTGCTACACGGACTCCCAACCGGACGAGGACTCATCTTTAACCAAGACGGCATCAGGGCCCAACACCTGTACGTGATAAACCTGCTGTGACAACGCGAATGGAAGGTGTTTTGGATAGGCTCAGAGACTAATCCTGACGATCCCCCCTCAAGGATGGTGCTGGCTAAACTGTTGAGGGTAGAAGCCAAGAATGCAGGATGGTTTGACCTAACTTCCGTCCCGACGGATAGACTTAGCTTAGTGTACATATAGTAACCTTGTTTGTAATTATGAAGTGTTATAATTATGTATACTTGTATGCCTAAAGTGTAATAAAGACAATAGCCGCAGACTCCTCGCGCCTCCTTCGGCTGTCCCCCTGGGACCTCCTGTCGCACATCCGCGCCAAGCAGGCACGAGATAGTATATAAGTGGCGGCAGGAGGGACTCAGGAGGTCAGTCGGAGCCAGGCATGGGGAGCGGCTGCATTGAAAAATTTGGTATTTTTGTAATAAAATCATTGTCATTCCGTGACTTCCCTAAACTGGCTGACCACTGGTGCACTCACCCTATATGCAGTATTAATCAACGTTATTTCATTAATTGCCATTATACTAGAAGACTGTGTGCAAGTTTCCTTAGTGAGACGTCCGAATTTGCTCCTCCATTTATCACTCCTTCGAAAATAATGGAGCTGACACTTTTGAAGTATTCACTTTCGTCTACTAGAGGCATTACCAGGAAGCGGGGCTACGGCCACACAACTTCCTGGATTTTTAATCAAATAGGGCTGGACGGTCTTAACAGTTTCCGCCTCTTATCAATATTATGGCCCTGCGAGGGGCCAGGCAGTGAGTTTTGGCATTACGGTGCCAGCTGTGACAATAGTCTACAAGTCAGGAGAGAAATAATCGCAATAAGTGTATGCAGGTTCATGTTAATTTTACGTTTGGAGCCCTCATCAACGCAATCGATCTTTTCTAGAAGTAGGGTACCTGGTTATTTTCATCCTAAGGCCCTTCAACTAAGATATTACAACTGGCGCACTTTCATTCAGGATCTCAATTGCAGAGGTATCTAGTAATTGTCCGAGAAGAGCAGTTAGTTTAAAGGTTGTCAAAGGAAGAGCCTAAAAGATTCTGCACACGACTGAACGGCAGGCAAAAGAGGAATTAAGTGATAAAAAGAGAAAGGAGAAGAAAAAAGAAGAGAGAAAGAGGATGGAAAAGAAGGAAAAGGAGAGAAAGGGGATGGAAAAGAAGGAAAAGGAGAGAAGGGTGAGGGATAAGATAAAGGAGAGAGGGTGAGGAATAAGATAAAGGAGAGAAGGTGGCGGGAGAAGATAAGGAGAGAAGGGGCGGGAGAAGATAAAAAAGAGAAAGGGCGGGAGAAGATAAAAAAGGGAAAGGGGAGGAGAAGATAAAAAAGTGAAAGGGGAGGGAGAAGATAAAGGAAAGAAAGGGGAAGGAGAAGAACTACTTCGCCAAGTAAGCTGATGTATTCTAGTGATGTTACGATATGTTGTGAATCTTCGATTCACAAGTTCCCCTAGTTAAATTACTATATTCCCCATTCTCATCCCTCCTTTTAATCCAATCACTAATTCAGCATGAGCTTAACTTTTTTATATAATTTTGTTTTGCCACAAGGAGCACGAGAAGTGCAGGCACCACTAGTCGCTCTCCGACATGACAAGCAGCAGGACGCCACACTTCCTCGCAGAGGGGACTCGCAAAAAAGAATTATATATATCTTGGCTGGCTCCGTAGACACAGTTTTTTTGAGTACTCTCTCATGAACCATCGGATATATCACTCGTAGGAAACTCGCGGACTTTATCAACACTTTCAAGTGGAAAACCTTGCTTGATGGAAATTGTCTTTTTACATGGAAATATAACACTATTATTTGTTTAGTTTACATTAATTCGTACAAGGGTGGTTATTTTTTTTAAAAAAATTGTTCAGAAAACTTGGTATGTTTTGTAAAAAGGGTTTTTTAGGAAGAAACACTTGATTATTTGTTTTAAAATACAGATTATATTAACTTATATTTTGTTGAAATATAAACCTTTGTTAAAAGTCATTACATAATAAGTGAGAAGGCAACAGTATGTCTGGCAATATTCTATATCTAAATTAAAGAAACGAATACTGTGTAAAAAGAAAAGGTAGGTAAAATTTTAAAAGTAATTCTTAAAAGAAATTACAATTGGGCTAGTGAAGAAAATGTAATATGTTGTACTCCATGGATGGTGTGGAAATAAGCACAAAATTTTGAGAAGGTGAGTATACCTAAGCAGATGTTACCAAAGGGAGGGAATTTTTTAACATGCCCTATTTTAAATTGCCGCACACTTTTTAAAAAGGTGGCGGGCATGCGACCGCCAAATAATGTACAAACCAGTGCATTACGGGGAATATTAAATAAGACAACTCTACACACATCCCATATGTTGCAGGGAGTGTGCTCTTTATTAGAATGTGTCGTGCGGGCGGATATTTTTTTGTACGTCATCTGAAACTAATAGCCCCGTAATGACACAAGTTGATTTCACTTATTAGAGTGTGAATAAAAACTTGGGAAAAACCATCGCACCAAGCTATCTATGTGACATTCTAACAAAGTTATAATTTCGATTTTAAAAATCAATGTTGTATGTTGAAAAAAAAAACATACTAGAAAATATTTTTTTAAATTGGTATCAACATACAATACAAAATGTATTTAATTTTAAACAAACCCACCATGTTTTGATTATTGTCCCTTTCAATCTATTATGTTTTGGAAAAAAATCTAGTTTAATTCTGTAACAAACTAAGTTAAGATAATAAAGCAATACGTTAACCTTGAAAATGACTTAAAAAAGCTCATTTAAAGTAAAATACATTAAATCTTCATATGACTTGTGCGTGCTTGCGGTTTTTAAACCGAAAGGGTAGTAAGACGCGGTGCTAATAACAACTAATAACCAGAATATATAACCCAGCATAGCTTAAAACTAGCGAGCGTTTTACTTATCCAGAAATCATGTATTTTAATATTAATATTTTAAGCGTTAATAGTCGCGTAGACAAAGAGATCATTAGCGCATTTAAAACAACAGTAAAATCCCCATAAAGAAAAATAAACATAAACCATAACTCTACTGCACTATGTAATTATCTGGAATAACACCTCATTTTCATTCCTCTGACCTGATGGCGAAACGCCGAAATATGTAGTTGTCCAAGACCATCGATGATATATATTCGAATAAAATAAGAAGAAAGGGCCAAACATTAAATGGATAAATAATATTCAAATGTAACTATAAATTAACATCACTACTTGCTATTTAACCGCTTAAAAATGTAATAAAATTAATGAACCTAGTTTCCTTCTAGACACAATGAGGTCATTAGAACATTAACCATAATATTAATACCTAGTAAAAACTCCATTTGGAGAGAGTAATAATATTTATATTATTGTTAGAGTTTATATGCACATCAAAACAGTGAGGTCATTAGGTAATTTGAACGATATTTTGTTATTATTAGGGTTTAGAGGCCCATCAAAACATTAAGGTCATTAAGGGGTTGAAAGATAATAAAAAACCCCATAGGGGAGACATAATTCACCTGCAGAATATACAGGAAAATACACAATATACAAAAAAAAAAATATGATATAAAATATAAATAGATAAAAAAAAGAGATAAAATACGCATCAGAGACACTCCATAGGGTGCTCAAATGGGCTCTTAGTATAATTAAGTGATATATCTGCCATAAAAAAAAACATTAAATTTTAACACTAAAATGACACAACAATGTTAAATAATACTACGTTATAAAGACAAAACAAACATGTTAAAGTGTACTAAAACTGTTTAAACGTCAAAACAAAAATATTAAAGAATGTTAAAAAGATCTCAATATGAGATAAAGTCCAAATGCGCCACTTTAGAAAAGTGACTCAAATGGCAATAAAAAGATCCGCCTGGCGTATAAAACGCAGTAAACAAATAACTCCATCCGCGCTATCACGTAATAAAAACGTAGGTCACCTTTGAAACCAAGAGCCAGGCGAATAGGGACATATTTACGACACTCCACCAAAATGTGATACACACTAAGGGGAGCATCGCAAAACTCACACTGTGGGGGTGGGTCCCCTCTCAATAAAACCCATGGGTCAATTATGTGTGTCGAACGCGGAGTCTGTCACGATGACCTCCTCTCTTCTAGACTTTCGTATAGAAGAGGGCCACCGCGACACACCGTCCCTGATGGACCGCAGCTTGTTCTGAGCAGGGGTCGAGACCCACTGCTCGTGCCAGGTGCGTAAGACCCCACGCCAAACATAGCCCTTTAGATCTAAAAACATGACACCCAGACTCACCTCCTTGGCCGCCTGTTCAACCAGTTAACTTCCTGAAAAGACCGGCGTGACCAGGAATCCAGCAAAAGGCGAGTCGGGTGGTTAATTAATCAATTTTTAAAATTTGTTCATGTATCATCTGCACGAGGGGATTCTAGGAGTAGAGTGTGAACAATGCCAACAGAGCACTCATGGAATCCGTGCAGATAAGAACAGAACGGTGACACTTAAGATAAACAAAACATAACGATTTTAAAAATGGCATATAATTCAGCCGTAAAAATACAGGATTCACCGAATTTAAAATTGTTTCCCTCTACAACAACGGCGCATCCCACAGAGGCTCCACACTTTGAACCATCCGTATAGATGCGCTGAAAGCCCTGAAAGTGAGTGGAATGGAGCTCGTTAAAAATCCTCTCAACTATAGCATTTGGAGTGGTCGCTTTGGGAAACTTGGTTAGATCAAAATGGCATTTCGGAAGGCGTATCTTCCAGGGAGAAACTCGACCTGGAGATGTGGGGATAGTATTTGGCAAGACTAATCCACACGTGTCTAAAACGGATAGAATCCGGATCCCAACCGGTCTTGCACTAAGCCATTTGGTTTCATACAAGATTAGATTGGGGGTATGGAACACGGGCCGGTAAGAAATATGCCTTGGGATGCAATACAGTTTCGACACGTAAGATACCAGAATATAGGACCACCGGTAAGTGAGAGGGGGCTCACCGGCGTCAGAACAGATGCTGACGACTGGACTGGTACGAAAAGCACCGGTAGCCAGTCTAATGCCAGCATGGTGGACACTATCTAGCATCTTTAACGCCGAGGGTCTAGCTGAACCATAAACAAAACTGCCATAGTCAGGTTTAGATCTTACCAAAGCCCTATACAGGCGCATCAAGGTTTTCCTAACAGCACCCCAGGACCGACCGCTAATGACTTTGAGCAAATTCAATGCCTTGATACACCTCACTTTCAGGTCTTTGATGGGGGGGATCCAAGTTAGTTTAAAATCAAATAAAAGTCCCAGGAACCTTACGCTCTCCGAGACTGCCCACATCAACAGATTGTCGACAGCTAATATTATCTGACGTTCGGTTCTGTGGAAACTCGATGAACTGCAATAAATAGCGTAGTCATCCACGAAAAGACATGAATGGACAGGTAAGCGCACGTTGTCCACGATACTATTTATCGCGATAGCGAATAACCTACATTTTAAAATACTACCCTGAGGCACCCCATTTTCTTGAATAAAATCATCGGATAAGGTGTTGTTTAACCTTACCCGGAAGTGTCTGACATAAAATTAGAAATAAAAGAAGGAAGGTTTCCTCGAAACCCCCAATTAAAAAGTGTTTTCAAAATGCCGTACCGCCAGGTGGTGTCGTAAGCCTTCTCCAAATTAAAGAAGACAGCCAAGAGGTTTAGTTTATGGTGGAAGGCGTCACAAACTAATGTCTCAAGGCGAACAAGATGATCCACTGTGGATCGGTTATGACGAAAGTCACATTTCATATCAGATAGTAGATTGCGGGATTCTAAATACCATATAAGTCGCTTATTAATTATTTTTTACAATATTTTACATACACAACTAGTTTAAAGCTATCGGTCTATAGCTAGTTGGCTCTAATTTATTTTTGCCACTTTTATATATAGGTATAACGGTTGCTTCTCTCCATAGTGAGGGGAACTGATGAGATTCCCAAACACTATTGTAGAGGTCTAAAAGAAGTGCCTGTCCGGCAGGGGGAAGCTGACGGAACATCTCATAATGAATGTCATCTGGACCAGAGGCTGTGCTGCCGGCCTGGGACAGGGCGTAGGTCAGTTCATCTTTGGTAAAGGGGATAATCCTCCCCCCGACTTTGGCCAAAATCAATAGCATGGCGCTCAATGTTCCGCTAATAAACTGCGAACTCGTTAGTGTAGCTCGCAGTGCTAGAAATAGCGGCGAACATCAGGCTCAATACATTAACGACCTCCACAGGGGAGGAGACACGTGAACCATTAGACATGAGGGATGGTATATTGTTATTGGAATTGTTGCTATTACGTAATTTACGGATATTATTCCAAACCTTAGTTGTGGGAGTGGATATTGTAAGGGTTTAAATACATTTTCTCCAAGACTCTCTTTTGCTTTCACTAATGACACGGCGAGCTCGAGCACGTAGAATCCGGAATGACTCCAGATTCTCCAAGGTAGGACGTCGACGAAAAAGACGTAGGGCCCTTCGACGGTCAGAAATAGCCAACCGACACTCCTCGTTCCACCAGGGAACAGGACGGTGGCACGGATTTGGCGAGGATTTAGGGATGGAGGCCCTCGCCGCCGCGATGACCGTCGAAGTAAAATACTCAGTCTTAACATCAACGTCAGGAGAAGGGGATTCGTGGAAAAACGGCGAGCTCGCGGAATTTATCCCAGTCGGCACGTTTAATCACCCATTGGTGTACTCGTGCTGTACTTGGGCAATCTTGGAGTGGGGAAAGCAGTATAGGGAAGTGATCGCTCCCACATAGGTCCGTATATGGACATCCCAAAGGAAGTGAGCAGCAATCCCGGGCTACATAGAGCTAGGTCAATGGCAGAGGATACACCATTAAAGGTGGAGAAGTGTGTCTGGGTCCCGGTGTTCATTAACACCAGGTTTCCCGAGACAAGAATATCCTCTACCATCCTCCCGCGGGTGTCTGTAAAATTAGACCCCCACACCAGGTTATGCGCGTTAAAGTTCCCCAAGATGATATAGGGGGCGGAAAGTTGTATAAAGAGGGCTTCTAGAGTCCTCTTGGAAACACGTTCACCTGGCGCCAGCCATGTTCCCTGGTGGGAGGTAGATGCAGTATATGGTTACCTCCATAGGAAAGGAGACTGACAGCTATCACTTGGAGGTTAGAAACAATATTTATAAACTTATGATATATGTTGTTACGTGCAAATATAGCCACACCTCCGCTAGCCCGATCAAAGAGTGGCTTGTCGGTACGATATACGTCGTACCCACGAAGCATCGGGTTGTCATTTGGGCGGAAGTGGGTCTCCTGCAAACACAAGATGGGAGGATGCAGGGAGGAAATTAGTAGTTTAATTTCCTCTACACGAGCATAGAAACCCCTACAATTCCATTGTAGTAGCGACATTATTTATTAATATATAATTTAATTAATTATCCTCACAATCCATAACACTATCTTTTAAAAATAAAAATGTATTAAGGACTTTTTTAGGTCCTCTTGCTTTTCCCAATCTTTCTTGGACCTCCCGCTTCAGGAGAGGCTTTGGTTTATTCTGTAGAGACTGGGTCGGGGGATCCTTACGCGAAGGCTTTGCTTAAGCCTTCGAAGCTTTTATTAAGTAATTTTTTTCGGCGGTCCCTCGCTGGTCCTTCCTCCAGGCACCAGTGGGACTCGCCTTTGCGACCTCACCTGTACCACCACTCATCCCGACCTCCGGAGTTCCTGAGGCGGGGTTGAGAGGCTCGACAACGGTCGCACATGGTTTAGGACCCCGAGTGGGGCTCGGGGGTTTTTTCCTCGAGTGGGGCTCGGCGGGGTTCCTCGAGGAGGGCTCGGGAAGGGTGGGTCCGCGAGGATGGCTGGGGGGGGTGGGTCCACGAGGAGGGCTCCTCGGGGGTAAAGGTGGGTGGAGGCGACTTCGGCGAGGGTGTCGCCCCTTTTACTAATTTTGGCACCACCATAGATGGTGTTGGTTGTCTTTGAGTGTCTAGAGTAGAGACGAGTCACACAAGTCGCGTAGGCGTATTAGCAATATTAACTGCGCAATGGCAGTTGGGGCAATTTATGTTCTGGCTTACAATTTGGCTATAAGATGTCTGGAATACCGGAACTTGACTGGATACATATTCCTTGCGTGCCTGGGCATAAGGGATCTTCTTTTCACATTGGATCTCCAGGACTTTTTTCTCCATCTTCCATTTCGGACAGGTCCGAGACCAAGCAGAATGCGGACCCTTGCAGTTGATGCAGAACTTAGGAGACTCATACGGTGTATCGTGAGCCTCCTGTCCACAATCCGCATAGGTTGGCCTTCCACGATATCTGAGCTTCGTATGCCCAAATTCCTGGCACTGAAAGCAGCGCCGAGTATTGGGAACGTATGGCCTGACTCTGAGCACATGGAAGCCCGCTCGAACCTCCTTTGGGAGGATGGGAGTCGTAAAGGTGAGGATGTATGTATCCGTCTCTTTGTCTTGTCCGTTCTTTTTGGTAATGATACAGTAGACCTCGGTGACATGCTGAGGGGAAAGCTCCTCAAAGATATCCTCAATTCTCACGCAGTCGAGGTCATAACAAGTGACTCCCTTGCAAACATTGAGGAAGCTGTGGGGCTCCACCTTCACCTGTATTTTTGCCGTATTACTCAACGGTATTTCGGAGATCGCCATAATATTTGAGAATTGTGTGTCGGTCATAGTCTGAATCATAATGGTGCCATCACGCAGTTTCCTTATTAAAACTTCAGATTTGCATCTCCATTTATCACTCTTTCGAGGATAAATGGGCTGACACGTTTCAGATCTTCACTTTCATCCACTCGAGACATCACCAGGAAGCGGGGCTGGGGCCTCACCACTTCCTGGCTTTTTTATCAAAACAGGGCTGGACGGCCTTACCCGCTTCCGCCTCTTATCATTAATACGGCCATGTGAGGGGCCGGGCAGTAAGATGCCAGCAGAACTTGGCAGTACGGTGCCAGCGGACAGTAAGGTGTCAGCTGTGACAATGAACTCAGTCATGAGTGGGAGGACAACCTGCAAAAGTACTCTGATCGTAGACCCAGGTTGATCCCAGTTGGTTCTACCACATAGGGCCCTGTTAACTCTTCCGACGAGCGGCTCCATACGACGCTAGACATGACAACCTTCATATGGAGCATCACCGGAAGAGAGGTCACCGCAGCAAGTGTATGCAGGAAAGTGCTAATTTTACGTCCGGAACCCTCATGAACGCAACCGGTCTTTTCTCAAGGTAGGGTACCCGGTTGTCATCCCTAAGGCCCTTCTACCAAGATATTACAACCGGCGCACGTTCACTCAGGAGCTCAAAGAAGTGGTATCCAATATTAACCCGAGGAAAGCCGTGTTTGATGCCAAGGTCGTCAACAGAGGGGCCAAAGGTCTCTGCAGGATTTAACGGCAGGGGAAGGGAAGAAAGGAGGAAGGAAAGAATAAGGAAAGAGAAGGTGGAAGAAGGAAAAAAGAAAGAAGGAAAAAATGAAAAAAGGATAAAAAAAGAAAGTGAAAGGAAAGATGTAGGATAGGGTTGTCCTGTACGAGGTACATCCTGCACAGATACCTCCTCTTTTAGTCGCCTCTTACGACAAGCAGGGGTTACTGCGGGACTATTCTAAACCCCGTCCCGCAGGGGGGATTAGGCTGTACAAGAGAATATAGCTCCTGTGGTTTAGGGCAAAGGGTTATCCTATCATTAACTAAAGAAGAGTGGGGAAAGAGAGCGCATAGTGTTCTTTGACAACTATTTCGCGTCCATTAAACTTTCAGAGAAGTTGAAACTATTTTAACATGTGCCACAATAAGATATGATAGAACATTTGTCCTAGACTCCATACAGTTCCCTTCAGAGAAAAATATTGGGACTACAGATTTTCAAGCACAGACTTGGGCTGATTAAAGTGGATGGATAGCAAATATGTCCATCTTGCATCAAATTATAATGGAGCAGAAGTCACTGTTGTCAGAGAAAAACAGAAAAATTGGCCAGAAATAAATGTTAAATGTTCAATTGGGTCAAGGACTACAATGATCAAATGGGTGATGGGGCGATCTTGTGGACCGTTTCAGAGCCCTTTATAACATCGACCGCAAATAAAACAGTGGTTATGTTTGGTTTTTTATTTATATATTACGTTTGTGAAAGCCTACGTGATTTATTTCCAGCTATTTGGCAATTTTTTTTCTTGGAATACAGATGGCTGATATCAAAAGAACCTATTGCAATGAAAACTCCTAAGCCAAAGAAGATATAACTAGATCAGGCTTTCTTTTCACCAGAGAGTAAGATTATTCCCCTTCCAAAGACGTAAGATTAGCTAACAAAGGTATCCAGTGGTCAACGTTTGGAGAAGGAAGGAGCAGATGTAGAGTCTGTAGTAGGAAGAAAATACAATCCCATCCACACACAAAGTAGTTATTTTCCTGTGTGTTTGACTGAGAAAAATAACTGTTTTAGTAAATTAGGCCACGAGTTTCTTCTGCAGTAATATTTTAACAAATTACCTTAATTGATTGTTACATCATTCAACAACAATTACTTTATTAAAGTTAAAATGTTAAGTTGTTTATAGTATATAATTTTGTTTCCAGAAAAAATATTTTATTTTAACCATTCTGAGCTTGTAGATGGCTAACGGTAATTTTAAGTACAGAGGTCTGAAATACTTGTGTTGATTTTTTAATATTTTTAAAACACTTTTTAGAGTAGCAGGCCTCAATAGGGTCACTTCCTTTGATTCGGAACTATAAGAATACAATGATAGGCAAAACACAGTTGGTAAAACCATTTATAAAATTGTAACCCCCCCCCCTTTATCACCACACTGAAATAACAGTGGGGGGATGGTAACAAGAGTTATTTTTATTCAGATAAATTACATACAACTCATACAAGAGTGAAACAAAATAAAGCGTTAGGCGTCGAAAAATATATATCAGAGGCAAACAATCGTTTAATTGGCCTAAAAGGCATCACACACTGTGAGGCGAATGGTCAAAAGTTATTTCTGACGTAATACAATACTCTCGCCCATAAATGGCGACTCAATACACACTAAATAATCTATACCAAATTTACCTTCAAATTAATCTTAAGTACTCATGCCATAGTAACAAATTAATCATTAAATTATCTGTGTAAAAACGGTGAAATCAGGAGAACGATCCAGCTAATACACTTAACATTTAAGATATCCTAAACGACAGTCCCCAAAGGACAAACCATATCAATATAGTCTCATTTAGTACATTTCTTCCCGACTAAGTATTAGACTACTAGGCGTATCAAAATCTATTCACAAAGGTCATAATATAGAAAACTACGCCTTATAATGGTTAGAAAAAGAAAAACATTAGTAAATAAAGTCAAGACTGCGGTATAGCTTCGCCGACTTGAGGCCCCTTCTTTGACTAACAACTCATAAACTTTAAACATTTTCAACAATGATAAATAGTCTCTTAATAAATAACAAGATGAATATAAAATATTAAAATAAAAGAGCTGGTAAATGACGCTATCGGTTTAAATGACCGTCCCAAGTGGCAGTATCCAAAGGGTAAAAAAATAAAAATAAAACATCCGTTACGCGGATAATAAAAGTTGCAAACTAAGACACAGGATCCAAAGTTCCCCCATAAGGATCGTAATAAAAGGTGAACAAACGGTTTTAAAAAAACCACCCAAATATATTAAATGTTATCATGGCTTTAAGAACCTAAAATTTACTAAGTCCATATAGTGCCAATAATTAATAAGTTTTAATTTATTACAGTCTAGGACAATAATTTTTGAATAGAATAAACCCTTTAACCCAAAAGGGGGAAGTTTAAATAACCTAACGTTTAAATCAGCCTCTGGCAAGTCGCTGGGCCTTGAAACCCAAGAATAATGGGGTCCCTACAACAACACACCACCCATTAAATACCCTAAAAAATATCCCACGGCTCTTGAGGGGGGGAACTACAGGAGGGAAAAAGGGGGTTTGGGGGCAACCATTTGCCAAGAACATATTTAAACCCATGCTAAATTTTTCACCAGAGGGGCCTGGAAGAACAGTTCTACCGATTTGGGCCGAGTGCGGCCGGTAGAGCGGAGTGACTCGCGCATTACACTCCCTTTTTTTCTGTGCGCGCGTCAGGAGAAGAAACCCCGGGCCTTGGGTTTAGTCCCAAAAGTTTGACAGTACCACAATGATTGTGGAGTTGTAGTTTTTTGCTGAGACGGGGCTACTGGGGCCAGGTGGGGAATGAGACAACCTCCTAATGTTATATGGGTTTTTACGAAGGGTTTCAAAATAAACCCAGATCAACCACTTTAAGCTATAGATCTGACTCCATAGTTTAAAGATCTATTGTGTGAGCATATAAGCAAAAAAAAACAAAATACTCTGATAAACTACTGCCTCTATTAGAAAATACACAAATAAATTTTTTATAATTTCTATAGTTTCCCTTTTTTTTTTAAAATTAAGGCCCTAATGACCTCGAAACGAAGGGGCCCATAAAAAATAATAATATCTAAGTTACTTATTATTTTTGTATGAAACAACTACACTATATTCATAAGGCACAATCGGCCTCTATTTCCCTTTACTAAATCGTATTTAAAATACGTGGAATTTGGATAATTTACCCCCAAAAGCAGATTTTAAAAAAAAAAATTTTAGTTAAAAAAAAATGGGAATTTATGGGTTTTGGGGGTGGAGTATAAAAAAGAAATTTCCAAAAAATTTCAAAAGGGGAAAAAACCTTTTAATTTGTAGGGTAGAAAAATTTTGCAGGTAAAAAGAACATTTTAAAAATTTTAAAACTGGGGTAAAAGGGGGGCTAATTTCAAAAACTAAAATATAAAAAACGTTTCTTAATGTATTAAAAAAATTTAAATCGTTCAAAAATATATTTAAAGGAAAAACCATCCCAAAATTATCAAAAATTTTCAAAATTACTGAAAATTTGGGAAATTTCAAAATTTGGTTTAAGAAATGGGGGGCTTTAAAATGTTCTAAACCAAAGAATAAAAAATTTTCGATGTGGAAAAAAATAATTTTTTCACAAGTAATATACCTTCCCCGGATAAACGAACTTTGTCTGAGTAAAAGGAATTTATAAATTGGGAAAACGGAAAATGTAGGCGCTCTAAATTGATTTCAAATAATTTTAAAAACTTTTTTTTACCATGAGTGAAAATTTGGGGATTTGTCCCAAATACGCAAAATCAGATAGCCAAATAAGTCTTTGGGGGCTAGGTAAAATTGTTTTCAAATATTTAATCTATTAAATTTTTGATTGACATAATTGGTATTCTCATAGTTAGTTCAGGATTGTAAAAGGAAGAACTTTTGATAGCCGGATGTACACTAGATTTTTCTAATTTGATATAATTTTTGATGGGCCTTACCCATGAAACAACGCATCATGTCATGTAATGTCATCTTAGTAAGCTTTTATTGTAAAAGTATATGTATTAATACGAAATTCTGATAATTACTTTTAGACTTCTAATTTAGCTTTGATATAGTTATATAATTATGTGGAGACAAGGACAAACGAGTGTAAGCTTTTTGAAACCCGACGTTATTTTAGAGTAGTGTTATTTATAATAACCTTAAATCGGGCGCTTACAAAAGCCCTTCATTTTAAAAGGGGTTCTGTTTAATGAAAGTAGTTCTGATGTTTCAAAGAAACAATGAAATAATTATTAAATGGAGAAAATCAATCAATCATAGGAGTGTTGAAAGGTAGCCCAACTGATGCATTTGTGGAAGGCGGAACCACCTCCCATTACTTTAAATATAAGTCCTCTATTACAAGGCGACGAAATATGAAAGGGTAGTTAAACATTTAAAATGTTATTAAGTTTGGCAAAGGTTTGACGATACAATTCAATTACTATCTAGGGCCACACACATTTTGCCACACAAAAAAATACCATGTCTTTGGTCGGGGGGGGGTGTGGGGGTTGAGGGAAAAGATGCTTTACAAATTGTTATTTTATAAATAGGTGGATAGGAAAAAGAAGTAGGGAGAGAGAGAGAAAGAGTGTCCATGTGATTGATGGACTAGTCAATGATTTTGGTCAAATTAAAATGGGTTGCGAGTTCAGTACTTATGAGTACATATTATATCGCTCCTATTAGAAGATTCAAAATAATAATGCAATCATACAGATTATGGATGAAGCAAATATCTCGTCTTATTGTGTATGTCTATAAAGGTGAGTACAGATTAGGCCAGCCGAGCCTGTACTGTAATAACATATTGGTGAGATTGCGATGGGCTCATGAGCGGTTCGTACCAATCCATCGGCATTTTGTTTTTGAAACTATCACAAATTGATTTTGCAGTTATAGCTGAAATGTTGTTTTGTGTGTCTAGATAATTGTACGCGGCAATGAGTCAATTGCGAGCATGGCAAACTGGAAAAAGCAAAATTAGTTGCGGTTTACTTAAATTTTTTATAAAAAAAAAAACTTTTTTGTGCGACCCGAAAGATACAAGTTATTAAAAAATCAAACTTAAAGAAAATGCGTGGAAATAAATCGCTTCTTTAATATAAAAAAAACGTGCCAGAGAAAGATAGACCTAATTAGTTGGCTGGCTTCCTATAATGGCAATGTATTGACTTTTATAATTGTGTTACCGTTAAGAGATAATTATACATATATTGTGTATTTAAAGGGGTTGGTATTACCTATAAGATTTTTAAACTCGACAAATAATTTTGTTTTTGTACAACCTGAAAAGTATTATTATTTTTAAAATAAATAAATTAACGAGCAAGTTATGCTATGCTAAAATTAGTCGTATAGTTTTTGATCAATATAAAATAAGTTTAGGACAAATAGTATGTTTGTAAACAATCACTTCTGATCTTATTAAGAGCTCATATTCATAAATTGTGAAACTAAAATGATTAGTTATACTAAAGCGATACCTAAGGATTGCGATAAGATGTTAAGTTAAAATACAATTTTGGATACCTTAGAGATAATGTATGTCTTTTCTGTGTTCCTTACAGAGAAAAAGTGTTATGTGAAGGACAAGAACCTCGTGATTTTATTTTAGATAAAACTAAAAGATTAAAATTGTATACAAGATCTTAAGATTATAGTTCTGATATTATTGATTCAAAAGCAATCATTAATTACATAATAAACCAAAAAAAGAA
>JBCFYV010002255.1:34992141-35053921 GCA_039000515.1 Timema cristinae
CCTTTCGTTGGAAAATTTTTAAAGCCCTTTGCTTTTCTTCTTTTATTTCAGCTGCTTTGACCTTTTTACATTTTATTGGACTATCAGGCGAACAACAGTTTAAAAAGTATCTTATTTGTTTTTGGCAAATAATTTTTTTGGGGGCCAGTTCAATGGTTTGTTTGATCTAAAACTATCTTAAAAATTGTTTGTGACATCAATTAACAACTGAAAAATTTTTTACTGAAAAAATTTTTCCCCTATCTGTAATTGATGTTTTTCTATTTAAACATTTGTTTATAGCCCAAGCCGAGTTTTTATGGGATAATCGTTTTTGAAGAAGTAATTCGTTTTTTCTTAGTTTTCTGGTGAAATCACATCAGTACCCTTCCATTGAACGGGGGGTGAAAACATCCGAAGTGTCTTCTATAATATCGTAATTTTGCTGTGAAGATTTGTTGGAGCGGAATCAAAAATTTCATCTATAAAAAAAAAAATTTTAAACAAAGGTTTGTTTAGTTAGGGTACCTTTTCTTTTATACCCTTTAAATAAAAATGAAGTCGTTAGTGTCCATCATTAATTTCAATTGACTCCCCTGTAGGATATAAAGATTACAAACCCTTTGTTCGTCTTTATTTTTTTTTAAAACCATTTCTAATTTCTTCGTGTTTTTTCACCCATTATATTAATATTTTATTTTAACAGAGCACTTTAATAATGATTATAACTAACATTCAACCATAAACCTGTGAGAACAAAAGAAGACGATAATCAACATGGGGGAAATAATAATTAAATGGTTTTTTTTTAATTCTTGTAGTTATTCGATAATTTTGTAGCCACTCGTGCTTCTGAACATAATTATGACGCGATAATCTCGTATAAAATAAAAAAAAAATTAGATAAATAAATTTATTTTTAAATTTCACTGTAAAATCCAGAAATAAATCTAATCCCATATGAAAAAAATTTTTCGTTTAAAATTACATCAAAATAACATTTTAGATGAGGCAGAATATAAACATTAATTTGTCATAATGGGTGTTTAGCAATATAAACAAAATGGTTTTGGCAATATTATGAATGTAATATGTCATGCTTGACTGGGCCCCTCAAAAAACATGATATATCACAATGTTATGACCGTTACTTATTTCAGCTGAAATAAAATATCAACATTTTACAGGTGGCTTAACGATTACACCTTAGGAATTAAAATACATCTTATGCAGTAGATAGAAATCTTTAGTCAAAAACCAAAAAAATAAAAAAAACGAGAAAAAGTAACTTATCGTTTTGGGCTTTCCACCTGAATTGATCTTGCTCTTAACCCCGATTTGCCTGTATTAAAGCAGAAATTAATTTGGAACTCTATCTTAATTTTTGTGTATCTTTGTAAACAAAATTCTTTCATGTTCATTATAATAAATCTATTTTTTTATTCTAATCTTTTTATCAATTGGGTTAAATAATTCCTTTTTTACCCTTTCATAATTTGGTAACTTGTGAAAAAAAAGTTAAGTTAATTAAAATGCACGCTAAACTTCTTTTTAATTAATTAGAAGGGCACGTTGAAAATTTTTTTTTTATGTAATTAAAAAGTGCACGTTAAACACTCTAATGAAATAAATCAATTTTCGTCCTCCATACGTTTCTCCAAAAACCCAAAAATGGCTGAATCTAACTTTAAAAAGGGCTCTTCCTTTTTTTGCTAAAAGGGAAGTTCACCGCCCTAAAACCCAACACCTCTCGGGGTCATTAGGTTATTTTATTACTCTAATGCAGCACAGATTTTCTGATTACCAAAACCCTTCCTTCACCTTTTTGACAAGGGCATCTTTTTGAATGTGGGGAATGCCAAGGCCTCCAACCCTGGTTCGGATTCCACGTTAAAAAATTAGGTCCTCCATTTCATCTCACAATCACCTTACCATTAAAATTAAAGGGAAGTGCGTATAAAACCAATGGGTAGTAAGAGCCCGGGGCTAATAATAATTATAATTTTCTCAAGATTCCTAAATAAAGCCGTTACCCTCTATCATTCTATCCCCACAATGAATGCCGCCCCTACACATCAAAAAAACTTGGGATTATCTTTTACCCATGTTTCCACATTGACCCCTTTTTCTTTTTGAAAATCTTATATCGGGGTAGTTTCTATATAGTACCTCCCACCCCCTTCAACTATTTCCGTGGGGATCTTCTTAACCTGAATTTTCTCATATTTACCTTCAAAAAATGTCCTGTTAGGCGGAAGGGGGATGAACGGAAGAGCGTGCGTGAACCTCTTAATGGGAATATTACGGCTCAAAGAAAGAATTAGAAAAATACCGCGATAAGAAGGTGGGAAAGAATCGTTGGAGGATATCTAGGATTTAGTCAAAAATAGGTTGGGCTTGGACATTGGCACTAGTGTTTGGGACTTTGAATAACTCGATAGTTTACAAAGGCTTTTCTTCGTTTCATTTTCTCTCTATCCTTTTCCCTCTTTTTTTCTTCTCTCTATCCTTTCCTCTCTTATTTATTATTCTCCTTACCTTTTCCTCTCCTTTTATTCCTCTTTCCCATCCTTCCTCTCCTTTTATTCTTCCCCTTCCCTTCCCTCTGTGTTTTCATTCTTCTCCCTTCCCTCTCTTTCTTTCTCTCATTCTTCTCCTTCCCTCTTTCTTCTTCATTCTTCTCCCTTCCCCCCTCTTTTTTTCTCTCATTCTTTCCCTTCCCCTTTCTTTCCCCCATTCTTCTCCTTCCCCCTCTTTCTTTCTCTCATTTTCTCCCCTTCCCCCTCTTTTTTACTCTCTTTTTTCTCCCTTACATCTTTTTCTTTCTCTCATTCTTCTCCCTTTCCCCCTCTTTCTTTCTTCATCTTCTCCCCCTTCCCCTTCCCCCTGTGTCTTTTATTCTTCTCCCTTCCCTCTTTTTTCTCTCATTCTTCTCCCCTTTCCCTTTTCCCCCTGTTCTTTCATTCTTCCCTTCCCCCTTTTTTTTTCTTTTCATTTTTTTCCTTCCCTCTTTTCTTTCTTCATTCTTTCCCTTCCCCGTTTTAATTCTCTCATTCTTCTCCCTTCCCTCTCTTTCATTCTTCATTTTCTCTATTCCCCCTCTTTCATTCTCTCATTCTTCTCCTTCCCCCTTATTCTTCTCCCCTTTACTTTTTTTTTTTTTTTTATTTTTTCCCCCCTTCCCCCCTTTTTTCTTATTTTTCTCCCCCTTTCCCCCTCTTTTTTTATTCTTTTTCCCTTTCCCTTTCCCCTCTTTATTCTTCTCCCCCCCGGGCCCCCCTGTGGGGCGGGGTTTAGAAAATTCCCCCCAGTAAACCTTGCTTGTCGTAAGCGGCGAAATTTTAAAAAGGGGTCCCCTGTGAGGGGCAGATCCCTCCCAAATCCCTTTTTTTTTCACCTCCTTTTATTTCTCTTTGTTTCCCTTTTTTTTTCTTTACCCTTTGTTTTCTTTTTCTTTCTTTTTCCCCCCTTTTTTTTTCTTTCTTTTTTTTCCTTTTTTTTCCCTTTTTTTCTTTTTTTTTTTTTTCTTTTTTTTTTTAAAACCCTTTTTTAAATTTTTCTTTTTTTCCCCCCTTTTTTTCCCCCTTTTTTTATCCATTTTTTTCTTTTCTCTTTTTTACCCCTTTGGGGTTTTTTTCTTATTTTCCCTTTTTCCTCTTTGTTTTTTTTTTTATTTTCCTTTACCTTTTTTTTCTTTTTTCTCTCTCCTTCCCCTTTTTTGGGTTTCTTTCTTGTCTCTTTTTTTACCACTTTGTTTTCTTTTTTTTCTTCCCCCTTTTTTTATTTTGGGTTTTTGAATCCCCCTTTTGTTTCAAAAATTCAATGGGGTTTTTTGCAAAAAACTACAGGGTTTTAAACTTTGCCCGTCTAGAGGAAAGGGTATTCGGGGACGTTTTTTTCCCCCAAAACAGATCTTTGGTTTTTCTTTTTTATGGGAAAGCGTACGACACCACCGGGGGGTACGTCTTTTGAAAACCTTTTTAATTGGGGGGTTTTTGAAAAACCCCCCTTTCTTTTAATCAAATTTTATGTGGGGTAGAACTTAGGGGTTTGGGGGTTTAATCACCTTACCCCATGTTTTTTTTAATAAAAGGGGGGGCCCCCCCGGGTGTATTCTGGGGGTCTTTTTTGACAACGTGCGTTCCCCGTACGTTTTAGGGCCTTTTTTGGGGAAAGGGGCTACGAAAATTTTTGCGTTCGAAAAAATTTCCCCGGGGCTGAACAGCGTCAAACTCTTGTAAAATTTTTGGGTCTGGGCATCGCGAAAAAGGGTTTAGTTTTTTAACCCAAAAACGACGGTTTTTCCATTCCATAGATTACGCGGAATTCAGCCCCCCAAAATTTTTTTGAACCACGTTGTTTTCCCCGTTTCAAAAAACGTGGGGTTTTTGGGGGTTTTTTTTAAAATTTTAAAAATTTAATTGGATCCCCCATCCCAAAAACCCCGAAAGCGAGGTTATAAAAGCTTAAAAAGTCAAAGTATTTTCTGTTTTGGCCGGGGGGGTTTAGGGAAACCTTGATGAAAATGTATAGGGTCTTGTTAAATCTAAACTAGACTATGGAGTTTTGTTAGGGTTTAGCAGACCCTCGGCTTTTAAAAATGCTATTTTAGTGTCCAACATGTTGGTTTCATGGCTACTGGTGTTTTTGTCCAGCCCGTCTTTCCCCTTGCCGACGCGGGGGAGCCCCCTTTTTCCCCCCGGCGGTCATTTTTTTGGGGATATTAGGTCAAAAATACATTGCATGCCCGGGGGATGTTGCCTCCCCCCCTGTGTTTCATCCCCCAGCCGTTTTCTTTTATGAAACCAATGGCTAGTAAAAGGGCCCCGGTTTTTGGGAACCCCGGGTGTTATCGGTTTTCGACAGTGTGGGAGCCCCCCCAAAGGTACCCCACATTTACCGGGTCGAGGGTTCTCCCGGGGAAAATAAGGGTTCCAAAAAGCTTTTTTATTTTCCCCAAATTCCAAAACTTTCCCCCCAAATTGTTATGAGAGGACCTTCAGAGCTCCCCCCCTCGCTTTCACGGATTCAGCGCATTTCATGATGGTTCTAAATCTGGGGCCCCCCTGGGATGTGCTTTTGTTGTGGAAGGATCCAATTTTAAAATTTCTTTACCTGAAAAAACCCGGGGGTTTTTTTTTTGGTTTAAAGGGGGCCATTTTTAAATCTCTGTGTTTTTTTTTTCAAAAAAGGCCCCCTTCTTTTTTCCCCCTCACGGTTTTCCCTGAGTGCTCTGTTGGCATTGTCCACTTTTTTCCTTTGGGAAAAACCCCTCGTGCAGATGTACTGAGAAAAATTTTTTAAAAATTTATTCACAAAACCCCGGCTGGGCCCTTTTGCTTTTTTCCTGGTCTCATGGTTTTTCATGAAATGAAGGGGCCCCCGACAGCCAAGGGGCAGCACGCCTACTTCCGGGGGGGTCTGGGTGTCTGTTTGTAGGGTCTAAGGTTTGTTCGGGTGGGGGTTTAAGCCTGGCAGGGGCAGGGGGGCTCCCCCCTGCTCAGAACAAGCTGCGGTATCAGGGGGGTGTGTCGCGAGGCCCCCCTTTTTTTAAAGAAAGTCAGAAAAAGGGGTCACATCCCCAGACTCCGCGTCGGTTATACTTTTTTAACCCAGGGTTTTTAATAAGGGGGGGTTTCCCCGCCTCCAGTTTTTGAATTTTGCGATTCCCCCCTTAGTGTGTCCCAAATTTTTTGGTGGGTTTTCCAAGTTTTGCCCCTAATCGGGGGGCCCCTTAATTTTTTAAGGCAAAAATTTTTTTTTTTACGCGCAAGTTTGGGGGGTTTTTGTTTATTTCCATTTTATACGCCGGGCAAATTTTTTTTAGTGCCTTTTAAAGTCACTTTTATAAATGTTTCTCGGATTTACTCAATTTAACCTTTTTTAATTTTTTTTTTATACTTTTCCCCCTGGGGGGGGGGGTTTTAAAACCCCCCGCAGTCCCCCCTTTGTCGTAAGAAGCGAAAAAAAGGGGAGGTTTTTTTTGGGGAAAGCCGGGGGTTGGGGAACAACCCCCCCAAATTTTCCCTTTTTCAATTTTTTTCATTTTCCCTTTTTGTTTTCCCCCCCTTTTTTTTTTTTTTTTTTTTCCCCCTTTCCCCCCTTCGCTTTATCTCCCCCTTCCTTTTTTTTTCCCCTTTCCCCCACCGTTCTTTTCCTGCCCGGGGGCCCCTTTCCCTTTTCCCGGGTTGAGGGACCTTGGCAAAAACCCCCGGTCTTCTTGTTTTTTTTATTGGTACCACTGTCTTGGGGCCCCTAAATGAAAGGCGCCTTTGCAATACTTGGGTAAAAGGGCCCTTGGGGATGACAATAAGGTTTACCCTATTTGGGGGGAAAAGAGGGTTGCTTTCCCATGGGGCCCCGACGAAAAAATTGGCATTTTTCCTACACCCATTGCTGCGACGACTTGTTGGGCGATGCTATATGCAAAGGGTTTTGTCATGTCCGCCGTATGAGCCTCTGGGGGGGGACTTTAAAAACGGGGCCTATGGGGTTTTTTTCCTTTTTGGCCCCCCCTGGGCTAGGGCCCCCAGTACGGTAGGTTGTCCCAAGGGGGCATGGCCGTTTATATTTTTCTCCGGGGCTTTCGAAACTGTAAAACCCCCTCGGGAACCCCCCCCCCGGGCCCCTCACAGGGCCTATTTTTGAAAGAGGGGGAAACGGGTAAGGCCGTCCCCCAACAAAAAAAAGGGGCCCGGGAAAGTGGTGGGGCCCCCCAGCCCGCTTTCTGGAAAAGTCTCGGCAGGGGAAAACGAAAGTCAAAGGGGGAAAACCCCCTTTTTTCCCGAAAAAGTGTAAAAAGGGTAGCCAGGGGGAGTTTTAATAAAAAAACTGCGTGATGGACATAATGATACAGACCCAAAAACTGCACCACCTCAAAGTAATGGGCAAACTGGAAATACCTTTTAGCAATACGTCTCTATCCCCGGGGAAAAGGGGGAACCCCCCAGGTTCCTAATGTTTGCAAGGGAAATGGTTTACTTGCTTGACTCGACTGCGTGACATTGAGGGATACCCCCGGGGGGTTTTCCCCCCCAAACGTCACCGGGAAATGTTTCCGTTTGGCACCAAAAAGAACGGAAAAAAAAAAAAAAACTACATTTACCTAATTTTTTCGACACCCCCCCTTTCCAAAGGGGTCCGAGGGAGGCTTCCCCCCGTGCTCAGGGTCCGGCCGTATGCCCCCAAACCCCAGGCGCTTTTTTTTTTGTCGGGAAAATTTTGGGGTTACGAAGCTTTCGATGCCGGGTGGGCCCCCACCTGTGCGGATTGGGACAAGAGGCTCACAAAAAACCCCATGTGAGTCTCCGAAGTTTTTTGCATAAAAATGTAAGGGCCACCTCGGGCCGGGGCTGGGGGCCGTCCAAAGGGAAAAATAGAAAAAAAAAATCCGGGGGATTAAAACCGGAAAAAAAAAATCTTATTTCCCGGCACGAAAAGGGAAAAGCATTGTCGGGGCCCCCGGGTTTTTCCAAAAATCTTCACCCCGATGTCACCCCCAAAAATTTTAAATGTCCAAAATTTCCATTGCGCATTTTAAATTGCTTTAAAAGTCATCGCGCCCCGTGCCATTTCTTGCTGAGCATCCGTATTAAAAAGTGCCAAACCCCGGTGCCCCGAATTGTCGATAGGGGCACCCAAAACCCCCAAGTCGTCCCCCCCCCATACCACCGAGGAGACCCCTCGAGGAACACCCCCGAGCCGCCTGGGGGAAAACCCCGACCCCCCTCGGGGGGATTAAAACAAAAGGGGGGCCTTTTTTTGAGCCTCTCCCCCCCACCTTGGGTTCCGGAGGTGGGGCGGTTGGGGAAAAGGTGGGCCGCTAAGGCGAGCCCCCTGGGTTTTTAAGAGGCCCAAGGGAACCGCCCAAAAAAAATTTTTTTAAAAAAAAGGGGCAAAAACCTTAAACCTTTTGAACAAGGGCCCCCACTACCCAGTTCTCCAAAATAAGCCAAGCCTTCCTGAAGCGAGAGGTACAGGAAGACGGGGAAAAGGGAAGAGGCCAAAAAAAAAGGGGCCCAAAAAAATTTTTTTTTTAAAGGGTAGTGAAATGGATTGCGAGGAAACTAAATTTTACTAATAAATTTGTCGCTTTTACAATTAAAAAGGGGGGGTTTTTTTTCCCGTGTAAGGAAATCAAATAATGATTTTCCTTACCCTTTTTTTGGGGCTTGCAGGGGACCCACTTCCGCCCAACTGAAACCCGATGCTTCGGGGTACGATGGGGTTTTTTTTCCGACAACCTTTCTTTGATTTGGGCTAGCGGAGGGGGTGGCTATTTTCGCACGAAGTATTTTTTATAAGAATATTAATTTTTTTTTGATCCCCAAATGATCGTGTCAGGTCTCCCTTCCTATGGAGGTAACGTTTATGCTGCTTTAAAAACCCCCGAGGGCTTTTAAAAACAACCTTTTTCCTTTTCCCCCCCCTAACATTTGGGGGGGATTTAAAAACGTCAAAACCGGGTGGGGGGGGGTCTAATTTTACCGACGCCCGGGGGGGGATGGTAGGGTTTATTCTTGTTGGGAAACGGGTTTTTAAAATAAAACACCGGGACCAGACATTTTTCCCCCCCTTTAATGGTGTATCCTCTGCCTTGCCCCTGCTCTTGTACCCCGGGGGATTGTGCTCATTTCCCTTTTGGGGGGTTCACTGGACCATGTGGCAATGATTTTTTTCCCCAATTCGTTTCAAAACCCCCAAAAGTCCCCCCAGCCCCCCCGGGGTTCCCCCAATGGTTTTTTAAGCGTTTTAATTTGGGAAAAAATTCCGCGGTCCCCGTATTCGGACGAACCCCATTCTCCCACGTCATGTTAGGCTGGGCAATTTACTTCGCGGTCTAGCGGCGGCGAGGGCCCCCCCACCCCTAAATCCTCCCCAAACCCACGCCCCCTTTCCTTTTTCCCCCTGGGGGAAAATTTTGGTCCCGGGGGCTATTTAAAAAACCCCGTCGAGGTCCTGCGTATCTTTAATGGGACGGCTACTTGGGAGAATCGGGAAAGTCATTCGGATTCTAGTGCTAGAGCCCCCCGTATTTTTCGGGGGAAGCAGAGAAAATTTTTAGGGGACATTTTTTTTCCCCCCTTATTTTTTCCCCACCCCCAAAACCCCAAGGTTTGGGATCCCCATTCGTAAAGTACGTATTTAAAAAAAAATTTTCCTTTTAAAAATCCCCCCGCACTCATTTTTTAACGGTTCACTGTCCCCCCCCCATGGAGGCCCCAATGTTTGGGGGCTCGATGTTCCCGCTTTTTAGCACTGGGGGAGCTACTCAAACGATTGGGGTGCAAAAGCGCAGCACGAGGCCTTACATTGATTTTGGCCAAAGTGGGGGGGAGGTTTTAAAACCCCCCCCCCCTTTTTAAAAGGGGGAACTTACCAAAGCCTTTTCCCGGCGGGCAATACAATTTGGGGGCCCGATGAATCCATTACAAAATGGGGGCCCAAACCCCCCCTGTGGAAGGGTTCCCTTAGACCTTCCCAAATTGTTTGGGAATCTCGTAAATTTCCCCAAACACTGGGGAAAAGGGCAAGAACCGCCCCCCCCAAAATTTTAAAAAAGTGGAAAGGGAAAAAATTAGAGCCAACTATTATAGACCATAGCCTTAACTTTGTGATGCAAAATTTAGGGAAATGTCAATAAAAGTTTTAAGGTATCTAGCCCCCCAAAAATTTCTACCCAATATGCAAGTGGCTTTTCCCAAAAACCGTCCACGGGGATCACCTTGTTCGCCTTGAGACAGAGTGTGACGCTTTCCTCCAAAAAACCACCTCGGGGCTTTTTTTTTTTGTTTTTTGGAGAAGGCTTACGCCCACCGGGCGGTAGGGTTTTTTTAAAAAACCCCTTTTTTAAAATTTGGGGGTTTCCCGGGGGAACCTCCCTATTTTTTTTTTAAATTTTTTATGTTGATGGGACACTTGGGAAAAAGGGGTTAACAAAACTTACCCGATGATTTTATTAAAGGGAAAAATAGGGGCCCAGGGTGTTTTTAAAAGCACTACGTTATTCGCATCGCGTTTAAAAGCATCTGGACAACGTGCACGTACCTGCCTTTTATGTTTTTTTTTGGGGGTGATACGCAATTTTTTTCAGTTCATAATTTCCCCCAGGGCTGAAAAGACAGATAAAACTCGCTGTAAAAAATTTTGGGTTTTTTTGGGGTCTCGTAATGGTTTTTTTTTTCCCGCGGCCAGACGACTGTGTCCACTTCCTTTTAAATTTCGGGGAATACAGCCAGCCCCCAAAATTTTAAAAAAAAACGTTGTTTTACCTGTCCCGAGACCGAAAGGGGGTTTCCCGGGACTTTTATTCGTTTTTTAAAAAATTTGGGGTCCCCAAACAAAGACCTGAAAGCGAGGTGTTTTTAAAGTTTTTTAATTTACTTAAAGTTGGAGGGTTTGCTCTTTTGGGGGGCTGATGGGAAACCTTGATGCGTTCTATAGAGCCTTGGTGAGATCAAAACTTGATTACGGCTTTTTTTTAGGGTTTCCCCCTAGCCCCCCGGCTTTTTAAAAATGTCGATAGCGCCCCCCATGCTGGCATTTTGACTGGCTATGGTGTTTTTTTTTTCAGCGGTCCTCGCATCTGTGCGACCCCGGTTTTAGCCCCCTTTTTTTTCCTGGGGTTTTACCTTGGAAACTTACGTGTCGAAAAATGCATTGCATGAAAAAATGTTGCTTACCGCCCTGTTTTCATCCCCTAACCGTGTCTTGTATAAAAAAAAGGCGTAGTTTCAAGGCCGGTTGGGCCCCGGGTGCTATCTTTTTTTACAGTGTGGGTAGTCCTCCAAGGGGGGTATCCCCCCATCCCAGGTTTGAGTTTCTCCCGGGAAAAATACGCCCCCCCAAATGCCTTTTGATTTCCCAAAAATTTCCCCAAAGCGCCCCCCCCAAACTTTGTTTTTGAGGGATTTTAATGAGCTCCTCCCACTCGCTTTACGGATTTTGGGGATTTTTTTTTTTTACCCCCCCCGGGGTGGTTTAAAAATTTGGGGTTCCGTGGGAAAGTGCTTTTGTTGTGGGGAAGGGGCCCAAAATTTTAAAAATTGGGGTTTTCCAAAAGAAACCATTTTTTTTTTTCAGTTAAAATTTTTCCCTTTTTAAAAAATTTTTGTTTTGTTTACCGAAGTAGTCACCGTTATGGGCCTCATTGCAGGGGTTCCGGTTTTCTATTTTGGGGATTTCCTCTCTACTCGGGGAACCCCCTGTGCAGATTTTTTTACGAAAAATTTTTTAAAAATTTTATTCTTTTAAACCCCCGGGTGTTTTTGCTGGAAATTCCCCCGGTCACGCTGGTCTTCCGGGAAAAAGAATGGGGACCAGGCAGCCAAAAGGGGGGGCCCCGTATCCTCCGGGGGGCGAGTTTGGGTGTCATTTTTTAGATTTAAAAAGGGGTTTTGTTCGGGTGAGTCTTACGCACCTGGGGAGAGCGTGGGTCCACCCCTGCTCAAACAAGCTGGGGCCCCTCGGGGAAAGGGGTGTCGCAGGCCCTCTTTATACGAAAGTCTAGAAGAGAGGAGTAATCGTGACGAAAACTCCGCGTCGGGCATCTTTTTGACCATGTTTTTTACTAAGGGGGGTTTCCCCCTCCAGTGTGCCCGTTTTGTGTTTACCCCCTTTTGGGTCACCTTTTTGGTGGAGTGTCGAAAACTACCCCTATCCTTTGGGGCCTTTTTTTTTTTTTAAAAAGGTGACTTAGTTTTTTTTTTCGCATATTTTGGGGATGGATTTTTTTGGGTTTACCCCGTTTTTACGCCGGCGGATCTTTTTAAGCCATTGAGTTTTTTTTAAAAAAGTGGCTCTTTTGGATATTATCTCATTTGGGTTTTTTTTAAAAAGGGTTTTTTATTAAAATTTTTAACATGTTGTTTTTCTTTTTAACTTTTTACATTTTAAACATGTTTTTTTCTTTTTAACGTGTTAATTTTAATATGTTTGTTTTTATGTCTTTTTATTGGAGTGATACACTTGGGGTTTTTTTTGGGCAGGGGGTATTTTTTAAAATTTTTCCCAAAGAGTCCATTTGAGCATCTAGGAGTGTTCGGGATGGTGAATGTTTTTCTTTTCCCCTATGGGGATTTTTTTATGTTTTTTAAAAATTTTTTAAGGCCCCCAAGCCCCAGATGTGTCGATGGGCCTTTAAACCAAAAAAAAAATTTAAAATTATATTTAAAAGTGTTGTTTTGTCTTTTAACCCTTTTTTTGTACACTTTAACATGTTTTTTTTTAACAGACTATTTTTTTAACATGTCATTTTTTTTTTTTTTAATAATATTTTTTTTAAAAATTTTTTTTTGTCTTTTTATTGGGTGATACCCCTGTGGTTTTTTTTTTGCGGGGGTTTCAAATCCCAATTTTTTTTCCGACCCCCTTAGAGTACCCCCATAGTGTGTCTCAAGTGTTTTTTTCTTCCTTTTTTTTTTCCCTTTTAGATTTTTTTTTTTTTATTTTTTAAATTTTCATTGTGTCCCCCCCTTTTTTTGGGAAAAAGTGAAAAATTTTACCCTCTTTCCCAGGAGTTTTATATTATGTTATTTTTGTTAGGCCCTAACACCTCAGTGTGTCGATGGGCCTCTAAACACCAAAAAAAATAAATAAAAATTAAAAAAAATTTTTCAAAGCTTCTTTTTTCTTTTAAAATTTCAGGGAAAGCACTTATCACCTTCCCTTTTGGTGTGAACACCCTATTAAAAAATTATGGTGATTATTTAATTTTCAAAATTTTGGGGTGGTATGCTATACATTCCAAAAAAAATATCTGAAAAGAAAAAAAAAATTAATCTTTAAAAGTAAAAATTTTAAAAAAGGGGAAGTACCGTCAAATTTTAATTATTTTGGAATATAATTGTTAAATAACTTTTTTTTTTTCTAAAAAAAAACACCGATTCTTTTCTTCCCTGCAGCAGTTATCATGTAAAAAAGTTATTTAAATTTTATGGGAAAATTTTTTGTTTTGGGAAAATGTCTTTAAAACTTGAGACACCCGGGGCCATCTCATTGCACCTCTATTCCCCAGTGTTTTAAAGCAACAAAAAAAAAACCCCCTTTTGCGATTTCATTTCACAACTGTAAGGGTTTAAAAAAATTAAGCTTTGATTTTAAAAAAAAAATTTTATTATCCCTTTGGTATTGAAAAAATGTTGTTAATTTAAAATTTTTCTACGAAAAAGCTCTCATTGATTTTTCTTTGTAATTTTTTCTTTTCGTGTTAATGTAGAAAGGGAAATTTTCAGCAAACTGTTATTTTTCCTCTTGTTGGATTTTGAATAAAAGGGGGGACAATACCCAATGTTTATTCGTGATTAAAATCCCCGGGGAAAACATCAAATTGGCATAAGGTTCTCTTTTTTTTTGTATCCCGATACAAAAAACTTAAAGTTTTTCCCCATCAAAATTTATTCGCGAGAAATTTCTGCCGCAAAAAGGGCTTTCAATGCGGGGGGAATTGATTTTATTGTTTTTTTTCACCCTTTTTTTTTTCTTAATTTTTTTTTAAAGATTTTTAAAATTTACCTCGCAATTCTTTTAAAAAAAGCCCCTTTCCTTTTTTGATGACTGTACGAATAGGTCGATCAAAAGGGCAAAGTTTTCCCCTTAAAAAATTTTTTTAAAACCCCGAACCCCGTTTTTTGTCTTTTAAAATTAAAAAAAGTGTTTAGACGCCTTCCTTTTTCTGTTTTTTTTGTATCGATAAGTTTTGGGGTGATTTTTTCATACACTTGTTTATGAAATCTCTCTGGGATAAACCTTTTGATACCAAAAAGTGTCGACTAGTTTTTTTTTTGTCTTCATTTTTTTTGGGGAATTTTAGCCAAATTTTTTCCCTTGCAAGGGGTTTTTCAATTTCCCAACCTCAAAAAATTTTTTGAGGGCTTCGACTGGGAAATATAGTTTTTCCCCGGGGGTTTTTCAACAAATTTAAAATTTTTTTTTTTTTTTCCCAGTGTTGGATCGCTACCCCTTTTTTTTTTCCTTTTTGGCTTTGTCCCCAAAACCCAAAAGTCCGGCTCAATACTCCCCCTTTTTTTCAAACCCCCTTTAATAGATCATCGGGTTTCGGGGGTTTTTTATTTGGAATAGGAAGGGTATTTTTAAATTTTTTTAGTTAAAAATTTTTTTTCCTTAAAAAAATTTTAATTTAGAGAAGAATATTTCCCAAGTCGAATAAACCCAATTTTTCGGTTATCTGGGGTTTTTTTTACATTACTTGTTTCATTTTTTTTTAAATTTCCAAAAAGGCTTTGAATTAAGTAGTTTTTAAAAACATCTTTTTTTTTTCTTTACTATTTTTCCAATCCCCATTTTTTTTTTCCTCACCCTTGTTTTTTTGAAAAAGATGTTTTAGTCCCCCATTCTTTTTTATGTGGGTTTCCACTTTCCTTTTATAAATTTTAAAAAAATCTCGGTTTCAACATATTATGACCTTATAAATTCCCCTTCAACAACAATATCTTTTAATCTTCATTATTTTTCTTAAAAATTTTTAATTTTCTTTTCATCAATAATGCAAAAATAATCACACAAATTCTTTGGGGGAAAAATTACTAAAAAAAAAAAACCTTAAATTGAAAAAAAAAAACAAGAAAAAAAAATAATTTAAACAATTTTAATTTAATTTCTATACAAAAAAAAAAGGTTATTAAAAAATGACATAATTTCAAAAAATTGAAAAAAGAAATTTAAATTTCAGGAAAATTACACCAAAGAATATGACATTAAAAGAAAGGGGAAATATGGGAAAGCTCCAACTCGAAACAACTGTTAAAAAACAATAATAGTAAAATAACTTCCCCCAAATCAAAAAAGTGTCTTTTTATTAAATTTCATTTTTTAAAAACTTTTTTTTTGTGATGTGTCACGTTAACATAAACTAAACTAAAACTTCGTAACAATAAAAAAATTCATTTTTCGGCCGGATTACGGTTTTTAATACAAAAGCGACACTACGCTTAGGAAAAATTAAAAACTGAAAGCTAAAAACCCGGTGGACCGTGTTCAAAAGGAAAAATCTATATGGGGGAAGGAAAAGGGTAGGCAACTACCTCCACTTTTTTTTTTCTTTGGGGGTTTGTCTTGGGAGCGTAAATTTCATTAACCCCACGAAAAAAGAGACAGGACCGCTTCCGGTGAAAAGTTCACAGAACCTATAACCATCACTTCTGGGTCTATAAAGTCTCAGCGCACGACTCACTAAATCGGCAGAACGAAAAAAACCGCGCCAGCGACATTGGGCGGGAAAAAAAATAGACCTAGGGGGTCCCAGGTATGTTCTTGTTGCCTCCAAGAGTGAGGAAAAAGGGTTTTTGAAGGTGGAAGGAGTCAAGAAAATATAAGAAAAGACCAAAAAACCGTCTAAACCACCAAAAAAAAGGCAATCAGATCACAAAACCAAACAATAACTAATTCGAGTATAGAGAACCAGATAAAGGGGCACATCCAAAGAGATAGCATAAGGACCAGCGTCGTAAAAACTTGGATTGTGTCATTTTACAGATGAAAGTCTTACCTCTTTAGTTTTGTTCCCTAATTATCGAAAATCGGCAAATTTTTACTTGTGACACTTTTGTCGCGAGGGTGCGATTTGTAAACCCTTTATTTAATCGAGTTATGCTTTTAAAGCAGGTGTATTATTTCTTGCCCCTCCCTTCAATTTTCTATGTTAAACAAATAAAAAGTAAGGCGCTATTACCTGTTTGTGTCTGCGTACTTCTAAACCACAATAAAAACGTTCGACTAAATAGAGGTCATCCTGATAAAACCCGCGTCGGGCATACATTTCTGACCCATGGGTTTTTATTAAGAGGAAACCCCTCCAGTGTGGGGAGTTTTGAGATGCTTCCTCCCCCTTTGTGTATACCTTTTATTTTAACTTTTTTTTTGCACCAACGTTTTACTACCTATTTTTTAAACTTACGCCCTGTTTTATTATTAGCTAATGAGCTAGGGATAGGAAGATTGAATTTTAAAGAAAGTGTACTTATTTGCAGAAATTGGACTATAGATAGTGGGGCTCTCATCTCAAATCACGTGTCTGATGTGGTTTTCGTAAATGGTATTTAAACCCTCCCACACTTAAAGTAAGTATACTTCTAAAATTTAATCTTTCTCGTCCTTAACACAAATATTTAAATAAAAATGGACTTAAGTTAACCTCCCTTTTCATAATATGGTTATTTGCTATATTGCGACATCTCCTCTAATTTATTTTGTCTATTAGACTAAAGTACAAAAATTGTTTTATTTCATTTAAAATTATTCTTATGTAATTTTTTTTGTATGGAGTAATGCAGTACCTATATAGAAAAATGGAGTTTTCCTTCAAATAGGACATTTTGTTAATGTGTGTGTTGTGATTTAACTTTTAAAAACATTTACGTTTTGTATATTTTATGATTTTTTTAATTCTTACTTGTGTCATGGAAATATGTTACCTTAATTTAATCTCATAGCATTTCTTGTGTAATTTTTTATTTTGTATTGAAAAATACTATACTTTTGGAGAATTTGGACATATTTATAAATAATACAGCTAATGTTTGTATTGGGACTTGCCTCTCTTTTCCATGAAGTTTTGTAAGTTTGAAGATTTTTTTTTTTTTTTTTTCAAAATAAGTGAGGTAAAAAACAAATAAAGGCTATCAAGACTTAATCACTATGTTCATTTATAATCTAAATTTGAAAGAAATGTGGCGGACTGTCGTTACATGCCAGCGTATTGAAGTTAAGAATTACTCTTCAGAAAAAGATGGTAGATTTGACTTACATCTCTTTTTCCCCTGTTCTTAAATTATATATACATTCCACCACATTTTAATACAGATCTTAGCCAACCTCCCCCTTTAATTGCTCTCTTGGCTTCGTGTGTAGAGTAAATAGATTAAAACTGCATTTGCGTGGAAGTCTATTGGGAACTTTACTTATAAAAAAAACAGTCCTTCCGGCCGGGATTCGATCCCCGTTTTCGGCAACCAAGACTAGATTGAGCCTGCATGTGATTTAAGTACCGATTTCACTTTAAAAAAATAGCATTGTGTCTTACTACCTTTCGTGTTTATACGCTAATGGTATTAGGGATTAAGAAAGTTATATTAATAGGAAGTATACCCGCATTTGCGTGTAGAGAGAATGGAAAACAATTTTGAAAAACCCAAGTACATCCTACTGAGATTCGAGCCTCAGATCTACCCGTCATCGGCGGTCCAGCCTACCGCAAGAGTAGCGGGTTTTCACCGACATTGTTTGTCGAGTTTCGACGGTTCGCCCGTCACTCCTGTAGTGTTATTAGGACAACTCTTGTTGTTTTTATATTGAACAGTTTAGTACTAATGTGCCTTCCGCTACGCCCTTTAATATCACGTGTTGTTAAGAAATGCTGCGAGGTGTTGGGGATGCTTGTTAGCAGCCCCCCATCAAACAGCCTCGTTAGAGGAGACCCCACTTAGCGGGTGAAACCCAAAGGGTTACTTATCCGATGTTAGGTTTATGTTGGCCTCATTTCTAAATGATGATTCAAAGGAAACTTTTAATGCCTCTTTTATGCTTCTCAAATTTGTGTTCTGAATTCCATTTCCAATACATGGGTTCTGATAAGATCAGCTGCTTATTATTATTAGCACCGCGTCTTACTACCCGTTCGGGTTATACGCACTTGCGCTAATGTGTGATGGTAGGGTGATTGTGAGATTAAATGGAGGACCTACAGTTTAACGTGGAATCCGAACCACGGTGGAGGCCTGGCATTCAGCTGCTTATTCAAATTGTCTAGTATCAATACATTTATTTATACGCAGCAGTCCCATAGTTGCCCAAGGGGTTAGTTAGGCTTTCATTATACTTGCTCGCCTTTAACGGGGAGATTGGTGTTCTAACTAAGGGTTCGGTTCAGTGTGAATATTTCCCTCCATAATTAAGCCTTAGTTTCCCTACTCCTTGGCTTAAGTGATTAACAACTACCCGCCTCGGTTGCGTTAACGTGATAGTTTCGTGTTGAGCTAGACTGCCGAGGACGGAAAGCTTGAGGTTCGAATCTCGTTCGGATGAATTAGCGTGGTTTTTCCTAAATGGTTTTCACCCTCCACGCAAATGCGGGTTCACTTCTTCTACATTCAACATTACCAATTCCTAACCATTAGCGCAATTAGTACTTAAGCGTATAACCCAAACGAGTAGTAAAACGCGATAAAAAATCTTTTGAGGAAAGTACTTCTCCTTTTAATAAGTTACGTTATCAAGATATTACTGTTAAATTTAATTGTTGTGTTTTCCCAAGTTTATAATTACTTATGTAGGCCACATGGTTTTCATTCTACCAATTGTAAGTGTCTACACGATTGATCTTTCATTTGAGTCAAATTGAAAGGAAAAAATCCAAAGTTAAAAAAAATATTTTTTTCATTCTATTAAGCACACTGTCCAATATCATATCCCGGAGTTAACGCAGCCTGGGCTGGTAGAGTAATAATCCCCAAACCTAACGTAACCTGAGCTGATAAAAAAATAATCCCCAACCTAACCTGGGCGTAGTAATAGTTTCTAAGCATAATAATCGTCACTTTTTGATACTAACATGAAATTTGGCATATTGGTATAGCTTTTTGTGCTGTATAAATAGGATATAGTACACTTTTAAAATGTTATTATACATCCGCTATCTTGGAAAAATGGCGGTCTAAAAATGTTTTTGCTATTATCTTGTAAACCGTTCGTTATATCAAAATGATTATTTCAACAAAAAAATATGTGATGGAACATTATCTAATAAACACATTCTTATAATTTTATCAGTTTTCTCGCAGTAAAACGTTTGGAGTATGATTGCCGTTGAGTATAGTTTACCTTCAGATTATTTTCCTCATTCATATCCAGGCTACGTTATGTTTGGGGATTATTTTCTTATTTGCCTATTATCCACGGTTATATAGAGGGGGGGGGGGGGAAGCTATCCCGTTCGGGAGCAAAATTTACCTCGAGCCACCCATTATTATTATTGATCTAAAGCAATGGTTTCCAACCTTGGGGCCGTAGAACAATTTGGAAATAACATTAAAAATCATATGTAATTGAAGATATTTTTGTATTTTAATCACTTTTACAAAGTAATTAAGTAATTATTTCTTGCGGTATTGTCAACACTGTTTACCAGGTGAAATAAATTTTGTGACAAGCCAAAAGTGTGTACACACGTATTAATCACTTTTACAAAGTAATTAAGGTAATTATTTCTTGCGGTATTGGCAACACTGTTTACCAGGGGAAATAAATTTTGTGACCAGCTAAAAGTGTGTACACACGTATTTATTTTCAAGCTCGCAAGCCTCGATTCTCCTCTCTAATCTCCCCCTAAGCGAGAGGTACCCAAACATTTTAGAGCAAAGGTGCCCTTGCACAAGGGAAAAATATATTCTGGAGCCCGTATAGCATACTTTACTCTAATATTATGAACAGCCAATAACGACGACGGCTAACTTTTACAACTATGAAATTACAAAACAAATGTTTCTGGCTGCACCTATAATCAAATTTGAAAAAAATTGGCAATCCTAATTACTGATGCTGTTTTATAGGGTGTAAAACAAACTGAGATTATTATAAAATGATTTCATGGAGCCTGAGATAACTACGGCGGAACACAATTTGAAAAACGCTGCCCTTCACTACCAATGCGGCCACGTCCAACACCACCAAATCTTCAACTCTAACTTTAATAAAAACTAAACAGCGTTGTTAGCCTGAAGTGAATAGCGATTCAAGAACTAATGAAAACAAAATCATGCCAACCATAGCCCTAATTTATTATTTTTTTGTTCCATTAAGCTGCCAGGGTTATATTGATTTTTGTATTAAATAAAGAAGTAACTAAAATCAATAAACATTTTATAAATAAATATCTTAAAAATACACACCCATGGTACTCCCCTCCTCATGGTGACGACCGTCCCGATCCTTCCTCTGACCCGCGCTCTTATATCGCGGGCGCGCTGGGTCAGAGGAGGAGCAGGACAGCCGCCAGCATAAGAGGAGACTGGCTAAGCCCTTTATTAATACAGATCAGGTACATCAGATTGACGCATCATACCTGCGGTTGTAGAGTCTTGTAGTAAGTTGGGTCAAGGTAGTGGATCTTGAGGATTATCCGCAGGGTTTCAGGGTCGAATTCACGCATCATACCTGCGGTTGTAGGGTCTTGTAATAAGTTGGGTCAAGGTAGTGGATCTTGAGGGTTGTCCGCAGGGTTTCAGGGTCGAATTCACGCATCATACCTGCGGTTGTAGGGTCTTGTAGTAAGTTGGGTCAAGGTAGTGGATCTTGAGGATTATCCGCAGGGTTTCAGGGTCGAATTCACGCATCATACCTGCGGTTGTAGGGTCTTGTAGTAAGTTGGGTCAAGGTAGTGGATCTTGAGGGTTGTCCGCAGGGTTTCAGGGTCGAATTCACGCATCATACCCGCGGTTGTAGGGTCTTGTAGTAAGTTGGGTCAAGGTAGTGGATCTTGAGGGTTGTCCGCAGGGTTTCAGGGTCGAATTCACGCATCATACCTGCGGTTGTAGGGTCTTGTAGTAAGTTGGGTCAAGGTAGTGGAACTTGAGGGTTGTCCGCAGGGTTTCAGGGTCGAATTCACGCATCATACCTGCGGTTGTAGGGTCTTGTAATAAGTTGGGTCAAGGTAGTGGATTCTGAGGGTTGTCCGCAGGGTTTCAGGGTAGAATTCACGCATCATACCTGCGGTTGTAGGGTCTTGTAGTAAGTTGGGTCAAGGTAGTGGAACTTGAGGGTTGTCCGCAGGGTTTCAGGGTCGAATTCACGCATCATACTTGCGGTTGTAGGGTCTTGTAGTAAGTTGGGTCAAGGTAGTGGATCTTGAGGGTTGTCCGCAGGGTTCAGGGTCGATTCCAGCCAGAATGTGTTGAGGCATACTTCGCGTAATACGTCCCTTGCCCACAGGTGAATTTTACCATCCACCAAGGGGGGCGTAGGCTGGCAACCGCTTCTCTATAAACTCTAAAGAATAGTGGTAACTAATGTGCCGAGCTAATGGATATTAGCTCACACAATCATGTGACCTTTTCACCTCTCAAGAGATCGTCTATGTTTCATGAACTACCCTACTGATTGGTCTCCCCTTGACCTAAATGTATATGTGAGTGTGTTTTGAGGTCATCGCCTATAATCTTAATTTCGTTCAAATGCAGTAATTAACCCTATCAAGAAATTGTAGTGTTGGGGCTTCACTCATATCGTTTTGCCTCTTTCTCTTTGCTCTCACTGCGCCTGCGTTTACCCTTCTTGATGACCGTTCTGACCTGCACTGTTGCTGTAAGACGTGATTGGCTGATACCTGTTCTCCCCTTCCTTTTTCTTTCATAGTCTTTAAGCTGATTTAATATACGAATCGAGCAGAATAAGACTTGTAATAATTTACGACTGATCGGGTCTCTAACTATATCTTCTCTACTGTAGCAGTTAATGAGTAGGCCCTGGCCGGAACGCAGGGGCTACCCGAAGGTAGTATCCCGCCTCACCTGAATCACCAACACCACCATAGTCTATCGCTGGTGCACTAGAAGTGTGCCGGCTGCTCTACCACTGGGGCTACAATAACGCTGCGCTGTCACAGCTGATTTCTACGTTTGAGTTGTGTTTGGCACGGACTGTTTGGTAGCCGGACTGGCTAATTCCCGTCTACGTACGGTTTGTACTGTTGCTTGCCGAGTTGTGTATCTTTTTCTATGTAATTCTAAAAGTATATTGACGAGTAATAGGAAGGTTACTAAGCACCGGCTCAACTTATTTGGGAGTCATGAAGTGCTCGTTTCTTTCTAAGTCAATCCTTTGGTGTGTGTGTGTGTGTGTGTGTGTGTGTGTGTATATATATATATATATATATAAGTATTGAACTAATTAGGCTGATATTATAGGTGTTGTCACGAGAATCAACTTGGGCATGATAGCTCAATGAGCAGATATAGTTTCTTGCTGACATGTACTACTTGTGTTGTTTATTGTGCTAAGTGGCATATCCGCATGAATTTGTTATGTTAGAATTATGTTTATATACAGTCATCATTATGGCTATGTGGCTATTAAACATTAGATTGGTTGTTTGGCAATGTTGTTTGTATTACCAAGAAGGGAACGTCTTGAGTCTCTAGTGGGAGTGCTAGGTGTGTTTAGATGACCTAATTAGGTCTCTTGGCCCTGGCTAGGTATCTTGTATTGTTATTATGGAATCCTGTTTTTTACTACTTATTATTGGCTCTGCCCTCGGGAAACCTTTATATCGTATTGCAAGTTTATTTGCAGCCGTGTAGAAGGCCTCCTTATGTCGTGCACTCATTGTAGTTGGACTTGTTGGGTATACCTCGTAGACAAGTTTTGTTCGTGAGTGTGGTCACCATAGCTCTAGGTTTTAGCTATTTTGCCCTAACTGGGGATAATTATCCCCGTATAAGAGAGACTAGGCTAGCGTCTCCTCATTGTGACTGATGTTAACTCGCTATTAGTTGCCATAGGTAGAGCGTTTAGTTGCTAGATGCCTGAGCAGCTAGGCTTCTTAACAACATGAGTGAGAACAAGCTGATGAGTTAATGGTAATGTTCTTTGGGGTACAGACATTAAATCGAGTGAGCTCTTTCTTGAGGTCAGTTCAAGGGATTTCTTAAAAATGTTTACAATTATTGACCCACCACTGTTCACTTTGTTGTAGTGGGTGAGTTGTCGGGACTGTCTTCTCGGGAGCCTTTGTGATCCCGGATATTGATCCCAAACAATAATTTGCTTTAGTTAACCACTATTGGCTCATTTGACTGTCCCCACACGGCTCATTATACTGGACGTTTTGTTTTCAGTTTAATATGTATTTATTTCATGTGTTTTTGTTGCCTTCTCTAAACCTTTAGGGAGGGTACATTAACTGACATACTAGCTATAGGACACCTCGTCCTTCGAATAAGAAAACGATATAGCATTAAGCTATATTAATTTTTCTTGGTTATCCTTTCTTTCAAAATATTTATTTTAGAGGTACTTCCTTTATTGGTTGTAATTCAAATTTTCTGCCTTCTGAAGCTAGAATTACTCACTCTTAGGTCTTCTCAGAAACCTGGTGGTCTTCTCAGAAACCGGGTGGTCAAGGGTGTACACATACTTTCCCCTGATCCATGAATGTTGTTTACAATCGTCGATTTGAAACAAACTAAATTCTTGCAAGAATACCATTTGGCCAAAATCTTTTATATCTATTGAAATTACAATATTATACAGTATTTGTATAATATGGATCATCAAACCTATTACTGATTTTGACATTTTCACCTAATGCATATAGTTTTTTCTACCTCGTCCATTTTATGAATTGTACAACGTAATTCGTATACCTGGTTAACTACATGTTTAAAAAGTAACGGAATTTAGTTTAACCGTTCTTCTTGCATTAGATAGCAGTTATTGTCTAAATCGATGCTAAATGGTAGGCATATATCTTTTTGGTTTTATTATTTGTAATTAATGATTGCGTTTGAATCAATATATCAGAACTATAATCTTAAGATCTTGTATACAATTTTAATCTTTTAGTTTTATCTAAGATAAAATCACGAGGTTCTTGTCCTTCACATAACACTTTTCTCTGTAAGGAACACAGAAAAGCCATACATTATCTCTAAGGTATCCAAAATTGTATTTTAACTTAACATCTTATCGCAATCCTTAGGTATCGCTTTAGTATAACTAATCATTTTAGTTTCACATTTATGAATATGAGCTCTTAATAAGATCGGAAGTGATTGTTTACAAACATACTATTTGTCCTAAACTTATTTATATTGATCAAAACTATACTGACTAATTTTAGCATAGCATAACTTGCTCGTTAATTTATTTATTTTAAAAATAATAATACTTTTCAGGTTGTACAAAAACAAAATTATTTGTCGAGTTTAAAAATCTTATAGGTAATACCAACACCTTATACACAATATATGTATAATTATCTCTTAACGGTAACACAATTATAAAAGTCAATACATTGACATTATAGGAAGCCAGCCAACTAATTAGGTCTATCTTTCTCTGGCACGTTTTTTTTATATTAAAGAAGCGATTTATTTCCACACATTTTCTTTAAGTTTGATTTTTTAATAACTTGTATCTTTCGGGTCGCACAAAAAAGTTTTTTTTTTTAATAATAAATTTAAGTAAACCGCAACTAACTTTGCTTTTTTCAGTTTGCCATGCTCGCAATTGACTCATTGCCGCGTACAAATTATCTAGACACACAAAACAACATTTCAGCTTTAACTGCAAATCAATTTGTGATAGTTTCAAAAACAAAATGCCGATGGATTGGTAGGAACCGCTCATGAGCCCATTGCAATCTCACCAATATGTTATTACAGTACAGGCTCGGCTGGCCTAATCTGTACTCACCTTTATAGACATACACAATAAGACGAGATATTTGCTTCATCCCATAATCTGTATGATTGCATTATTATTTTGAATCTTCTAATAGGAGCGATATAATATGTACTCATAAGTACTGAACTCGCAACCCATTTTAATTTGACCCAGAATCATTGACTAGTCCATCAATCACATGGACACTCTTCTCTCTCTCTCTCCCTACTTCTTTTTCCTATCCACCTATTCATAAAATAACAATTTGTAAAGCAATCTTTTCCCTCAACCCCCACACCCCCCGCCCGACCAAAGACATGGTATTTTTTTGTGTGGCAAAATGTGTGTGGCCCTAGATAGTAATTGAATTGTATCGTCAAACCTTTGCCAAACTTAATAACATTTTAAATGTTTAACTACCCTTTCATATTTCGTCGCCTTGTAATAGAGGATCTTATATAAAGTAATGGGAGGTGGTCCGCCTTCCACAATGCATCAGTTGGGCTACCTTTCAACACTCCTATGATTGATGATTTCTCCATTTAATAATTATTTCATTGTTTCTTTGAAACATCAGAACTACTTTCATTAAACAGAACCCCTTTAAAATGAAGGGCTTTTGTAAGCGCCCGATTTAAGGTTATTATAAATAACACTACTCTAAAATAACGTCGGGTTTCAAAAAGCTTACACTCCGTTTGTCCTTGTCTCCACATAATTATACAACTATATTAAAGTTAAATTAGAAGTATAAAAGTAATTATCAGAATTCGTATTAATACATATACTTTTACAATAAAAGCTTACTAAGATGACATTACATAACATGACATAATGCGTTGTTCTCATGAGTGAGGCCCATCAAAACTATATCAAATTAGAAAATTCTAGTGTACATCTGACTATCAAAAGTTCTTCCTTTTACAATCCTGAACTATGGGAATACCAATTATGTCAAAAAAAAATTAATAGACTAAATATTTGAAACAATTATACCTAGCCCCCAAACTAAGTACACAAACGAATTCAATTAATGTATGTACTATTCCATATTTGCCTACGCATGAGATAAGTGAAACGAAATAAAATACATTGTTATAGAAACTAAGAAACAAGAGAATAATGATTTACAAAATATCGCAAGTAAAATAACAGTAGTATAGGGACATACGGAATAAATGAGCATTATGGTTTCCCAAAGATCATCATGGTTCACCAAGCTATCTTACCTTAAGTTGTTTATTTTGATTACTGTGCCGCTCCTGTAAAGCCGATAGCTTATAATTGATACCTAGCTATGAAATCGCAACACTATGGATTCTATAATAATCTTTAATGCTTGTGTTTTTTATTTTTAGCGTTTTTTGACTACCTCATATAACTATTTGTCAAAAACTTATTTTTCTGTTGGTTTTGCAATTTTTAGGACCCCCACCTTTCATCTATTCCCCGGATACCTATTTTGAAATTCCAAACCTCAACCAATCATTATGCTATCCTGGGTGGTCCTTTTACCAAATTTACAATATTTAAATTTTCTTCCGCACTAAACGGTAGATTTTCTAATAGTTTTGGAAATATTTAAAGCTAATTCGTCTTTTGCCCAGCCCATGTAGGTTTTATATTATCATTTTGAAATTTTAAGACTTATTTGGCTATCTGTGATACGCGTACTTGACAAATACCAATTTTCACTCATGGTAAAAATAATATTCTACATTAGTTATATCAATTTCGAGCGCCTACATTTTCCGTTTTTCAATTTATAAATTATATCTAGTATTGTACTTTGATACCAATTTAAAAAAATACTTTCTAGTATGTATTTTTTCAACATACAACATTGATTTTTAAAATCGAATTTATAACTTTATGTAAGAATGCCACATGGAAACACCATCGCACCAAGCTATCTAAGTTTTTATTCACACACTAATAAGTGTATCAACTTGTGTCATTACGAGGCTATTAGTTTCAGATGACGTACAAAAAAATATCCGCCCGCACGACACATTCTAATAAAGAGCACACTGCCTGCAACATATGGGATGTGTGTAGAGTTGTCTTATTACATATTACCCGTAATGCACTGGTTTGTACATTATTTGGCGGTCGCATGCCCGCCACCCTTTTAAAAACTGTGCGGCAGCTTAATAGGGCATGTTAAATTGTTCCCTTTGGTAACATCTGCTTAGGTATACTCACCTTCTCAAAAGGTGTGCTTATTTCCACACCATTCATGGAGTACAACATATTACATTTTCTCCACTAGCCCAATTGTAATTTCTATTGAGAATTACTTTTTTCAAAAATTTTACCTACCTTTTCTTTTTACACAGTATTTGTTTCTTTAATTTAGATATAGAATATTGCCAGACATACTGTTGCCTTCTCACTTATTATGTAATGACTTGTAGCAAATGTTTATATTTCAACAAAATATAAGGTAATATATTGTGCATTTTACAACAACTAATCAAGTGTTTCTTCCTAAACCTTTATAACAAAACCTACCAAGTTTTCTGAAGAAAATATTTTTTTAAATAATAACCACCCTTGTACGAATTAATGTGAACTAAACAAATAATAGTGTTATTTTCCCATGTAAACAGACAATTGCCATCAAGCAAGGTCTCCACTTGAAAGTTTTGATAAAGTCTGCGAGTTTCTTTCGAGTAATATATCCGATGGTTCATGAAAGAGTACTCAAAGCCAGCTTAGAGATATTTTTTTTCTAGTCTCCTCTGCGAGAGAAGTGTGGCGTCCGGCTGCTTGTCATGTCGGGAGAGCGACGAGTGGTGCCTGCACTTCTCGTGCTCCTTGTGGCGAAACAAAATTATAGAAAAAAGTTAAATACATGCTGAATTAGTGATGTGATTTAAAGGAGGGATGAGAATGGGGAATATAGTAATTTAACTAGGGAACTTGTGATCGAATATACACAACAGTATTGAAACATCACTAAAATGACAGCTTACTTGGAGGAAGTAGTCCTGTTGATTGGATCAATCCCCCTACAAGACGAGTTTTAGAATAGTCCCGCAATAACCCTTGCTTGTCGTAAGAGGCGGATTCTTTGCAGGACAAAGCTATCGTATATATTTTCTGTCACATTTTCGTCCTTCCCTTTCTTTTTTTCTTCTCACTTCTCCGTCTCTTCTTTTTTCTCATTTCTCCGTCTCTCCTTTTTTAACTCCCTCCCCTTTATCTTCTCCTTCCCCTTTAGCTCCTTTATCTTCTCCTTCCCATTTATCTCCTTTATCTTCTCCTTCCCCTTTCTCTCCTTTATCTTCTCCTTCCTCTTTCTCTTCTTTATCTTCTTCCTCTCCTTCCCCTTTCTTGTTCTCTCTTCTTTTTCTTCTCTCTCCTTCTTCCTCTCTCTTTTTATCACTTCATTCCCTCTTTTACCTGCCGTTCAGTCGTGTGCAGAATATTTTAGGCTCTTCCTTTGACAACCTTTAAACTAACCTGGCTCTTCTCGGACAATTACTGCATACCTCTGCAATTGCGCACCTGAATGAAAGTGCGCCGGTTGTAATATCTTAGTAGAAGGGCCTTAGGGATGAAAATAACCAGGTACCCTACTTCTAGAAAAGATCGATTGCGTTGATGAGGGTTCCAAACGTAAAATTCTTGGTGAGACTCCATTCGTAGTTTATCATGTCTAACGTCGTATGGAGCCCTTCGCCGGGAGAGTTAACAGGGCATTATGTGGTAGCACCAACCGGGCTCACCCTGGGTCTACGATCCGAGTACTTTGTCATGAGTGGGGGGACAACTTGTAGACTATTGTCACAGCTGGCACCGTACTGCCAAAACTTACTGCCTGGCCCCTCGCAGGGCCTTAATATTGATAAGAGGCGGAAACTGTTAAGACCGTCCAGCCCTATTTGATTAAAAATCCAGGAACTTGTGAGGCCGTAACCCCGCTTCCTGGTAATGCCTCGAGTAGACGAAAGTGAATATTTCAAAAGTGTCAGCTCCATTATTTTCGAAGGAGTGATAAATGGAGCAGAAAATTCGGACGTCTCACTAAGGAAACTGCGTGATGGCACCAGTATTCTACAAACCACTACATACACACAGTCCTCTAATATAATGGCAATTAATAAAATACCGTTGATTAATACTGCACATAGGGTGAGTGCACCAGTGGTCAGCCAGTTTAAGGAAGTCACGAAATGACAATGATGTTTTTATGACAAAAATACCAAATTTTTCAATACGGAAATAAGCATTACTTTCTAAAAGGTTTTTTGTACAAAAAAAATAAAATTACATGGTTATTAATTTTAAGACAGAATTTTGTAAAAATCATGTGTCCTTAGGTCAGCCACGTGGGTTTGGCGTTTGTGAATAGACCAGTTCGAAAACAAAAGTTTTATTTATTCAATTTTCTACTCTCAATTTGGGCTACCCAATAAAAACAAAAGCTATCCTATAAAGCCATAGTCAAACCTAAAATACAAAATTAGATTCTAGTTGGAAGAATGTATGTATTTGTGATAATCCCCTGCGGGACGGGGTTTAGGATAGTCTCGCAGTAACCCCTGATTGTCTGAAGATGCGATCAAAAGGTGAGGTTTCTGTGCTGGACGTACCTCGTGCAGCACATTTCGATCCTAAATCTTTCCTTTAACCTCATTTTTTCTTCTTTCTCTTTCTCCCTACTTGTTTCTCCTTCTTTCTCTTTCTCCGACTTTTTTCTCCTTCTTCTTTCTCTTTCTCCCGACTTGTTTCTCTTTCTTCCTCCTTTTTCCTTCTCTTCTTCCTTTTTCCTTCTTCTTCCTTTTTCCTTCTCTTCTTCCTTTTTCCTTCTCTTCTTTCTTTTTCCTTCTATGCCTCCTTTTTCCTCCTCTGCCTCCTTTTTCCTTCTCTGCCTCCTTCTCTACCTCCTTCTATTTCATTCCCCTGCCGTTCAGTCCTGCACAGAGACTTTTGGCCTCTACGTTGAAGATATTGGCAGCTAAAACGGCTCTCCTATGATTATTATTGTATAATATTGCTTTTCAGCTCCTTTATGAAAGTGCGCCGGTTGTAATATTTTAGTAGAAGGGCTTTAGGGATGACAACCGGGTACCCTACTTTGAGAAAAGATCGGTTGATTTCATGAGTGCTCGGACGTAAAATTGGCACTTTACTACACCCACTTGCTGCGATGACCGCTCTTCTTGCGATCCCCCATGCGAAGGTTGTCATGTCAAGCGTCGTATGGGGCCCACAGTCTGTAGAGTTAAATGGGCCACACGTGGTAGAACCAACTTGGATCACCCTAGGACTACGACCCGAGTATTGTGCAGGTTGTCCCGATAAAAAAAAGGTATGACCTCGTTTGTCACAGTTGCCCCCTGCGGGATGGGGTTAGAATAGTCCCACAGTATCCCCTGCTTGTCGTAAGAGGCGACCAAAAGGGGAGGCATCTATGCAGGATGTACCTCGTAAAGGACAACCCTATCCTACATCTTTCCTTTCACTTGCTTTTTTCCCCATTTTTCCTTCTCTTTCTTTCTTCCTTCTTCAACCTTCTCTTTCATTACTTCTTCCTTCCTTCTTTCTTCCCTTCCCCTGCCGTTAAATCCTGCACAGAGACCTTTGGCCCCTCTGTTGACGACCTTGGCATCTAACACGGCTCTCCTTTGGTTAATATTGGATACCACTGCCTTGAGCTCCTGAGTGAAAGTGCGCCGGTTGTAATATCTTGGTAGAAGGGCCTTAGGGATGACAACCGGGTACCCTACCTTGAGAAAAGACCGGTTGCGTTCATGAGGGTTCCGGACGTAAAATTAGCAATTTCCTGCATACACTTGCTGCGGTGACCTCTCTTCCGGCGATGCTCCATATGAAGGTTGTCATGTCTAGCGTCGTATGAGCCGCTCGCCGGAAGAGTTAACAGGGCCCTATGTGGTAGAACCAACTGGGATCAACCTGGGTCTACGATCCGAGTACTTTTGCAGGTTTTCCTCCCACTCATGACTGAGTTCATTGTCACAGCTGGCATCTTACTGCCCGGCCCCTCACAGGGCCGTATTAATGATAAGAGGCGGAAACGGGTAAGGCCGTCCAGCCCTGTTTTGATAAAAAGCCAGGAAGTGGTGAGGCCCCAACCCCGCTTCCTGGTGATGTCTCGAAAAGATGAAAGTGAAGACCTGAAACGTGTCAGCCATTTATCCTCGAAAGAGTGATAAATAGAGCAGCAAAATCTGACATTTTAATAAGGAAACTGCGTGATGGCACCATTATGATTCAGACTATGACCGACACTCAATTCTCGAATATTATGGCGATCTCCGAAATACCGTTGAGTAATACGGGAAATATACCGGTGAAGGTGGAACCTCACAGGTTCCTCAATGTTTGCAAGGGAGTGGTCACTTGCTATGACCTCGACTGCGTGAGCATTGAGGAGCTTTCCCCTCAGCACGTCACCGAAATGTACCGTATTGTCATAAAAAAAACGGACAAGATAAAAAAAAACGACACCTATATCCTCACTTTTGTGACACCCATCCTTCCAAAGGAGGTTCGAGCAGGCTTCAATGTGCTCAGAGTCAGGCCATACGTTCCCAATCCTCTGCGCTACTTTCAGTGCCAGGAATTTGGGCATACGAAGCTGAGATGCCGTGGAAGGCCAACCTGTGCGGATTGCGGACAGGAGGCTCACGATACACCGTGTGAGTCTCCTAAGTTCTGCATCAACTGCAAGGGTCCGCATTTTGCTTGGTCTCAGACCTGTCCGAAATGGAAGGTGGAGAAAAAAGTCCTGGAGATCCAATGTGAAAAGAAGATCCCTTATGCCCAGGCACGCAAGGAATATGTATCCAGTCAAGCTCCGGTATTTCAGACATCTTATAGCCAAATTGTAAGCCAGAACATAAATTGCCCCAACTGCCATTGCGTGGTTAATATTGCTAATACGCCTACACGACCTGTGCCACTCGTCTCTACTCGAGACACTCAAAGACAAACAGCACCATCTATGGTGGTGCCAAAATTAGTAAAAGAGGCGACACCCTCGTCGAAGTCGCCTCCACCACCTTTACCTCCTCGGGGAACCCCCGAGCCCTCCTAGGGGAACCCCATCGAGCCCTCCTAGGGGAACCCCATCGAGCCCTCCTCGTGGACCTCCCCCGAGCCCTCCTCGAGGAACCCCTCCGAGCCCTCCTCGAGGAACCCCGCCGAGCCCCACTCGAGGAAGATCCCCGAGCCCTCCTCGGGGTCCTAAACCATGTGCGACCGTTGTCGAGCCGCTCAACCCCGCCTCAGGAACTCCGGAGATCGGGATGAGTGGTGGTACAGGTGAGGTCGCAAAGGCGAGTTCCATTGGTGCCTTGAGGAAGGACCAGCGAGGGACCGCCGAAAAAATTACTCTTAAAAAAGCGTCGAAGGCTTTAACAAAGCCTTCGCGTAAGGATCCCCCGACCCAGTCTCTACAGGACAAACCAAAGCCTCTTCTGAAGCGGGAGGTCTAAGAGAGATTGGGAAAAACAAGAGAACCTAAAAAAGTCCTCAATAAATTTTTATTTTTAAAAGATAGTGTTATGGATTGTGAGGATATTTAATTAAATTATATATTAATAAATAATGTCGCTACTACAATGGAATTGTAGGGGTTTCTATACTCGTGTAGAGGAAATTAAACTACTAATTTCTTCCCTGCATCCTCCCATCTTGTGTTTGCAGGAAACCCACTTCCGCCCAACTGACAACCCGATGCTTCGGGGGTACGATGGTTATCGTACCGACAAGCCACTCTTTGATCGGGCTAGCAGAGGTGTGGCTATATTCGCACGAAGCACTATATATCATAAGAATATAAATATTGTCTCTGATCTCCAAGTGATTGCTATCAGAGCCTCCCTTCCTATGGAGGTAACCGTATGCTGCATTTACCTCCCACCAGGTGAACGTGTTTCCAAGAGGACTCTAGAGGCCCTCTTTATACATCTTCCCGCCCCCTATATCATCTTCGGGGACTTTAACGCGCATAACCTGGTGTGGGGGTCTAATTTTACAGACACCCGCAGGAGGATGATAGAGGATATTCTTGTCTCGGGAAACCTGGTGTTAATGAACACCGGGACCCAGACACACTTCTCCACCTTTTAATGGTGTATCCTCTGCCATCGACGTAGCCCTATGTAGCCCCGGGATTGCTGCTCACTTCCTTTGGGAGGTTCACTCGGACCTATGTGGCTGCAATCACTTTCCCATTCCGCTTCCACAAATTAAAGATACTCCCAGTACAGCAAGGTTCCTCCAATGGGTTCTTAAACGTGCTAACTAGGATAAATTCCGCGAGCTCGCCGTATTCGACGAACCCCATTCTTCTGACGTCGATGTTAGGGCTGGGCAATTTACTTCGACGGTCATAGCGGCGGAGAGGGCATCCATCCCTAAATCCTCGCCAAACCCGCGCCACGGTCCTGTTCCCTGGTGGAACGAAGAGTGCCGGCTTGCTATTTCTAACCGTCAAAGGGCCCTACGTCTCTTTCATCGACGTCCAATTTCGGAGAATCTGGAGTCATTCCGGATTCTACGTGCTAGAGCTCGCCGTATCATTCGAGAAAGCAGAAGAGTCTTGGAGACAGTTTATTTCTACCCTTACTATTTCCACTCCCACAACCAAGGTTTCGGATCACATTCGTAAAGTACGTAGTAGCAAAAATACAATTTATAATATACCCGCACTTATGTCAAACGGTTCACTTGTCTCCTCCCCTATGGAGGTCGCCAATATATTGGGCTCGATGTTCGCCAATATTTCTAGCACTGCGAGCTACTCTAACGAGTTCGCGGTGCATAAGCGCAGCATCGAGCGCCTTACTATTGATTTTGGCCAAAGTCGGGGGGAGGATTATAACTCCTCCTTTACTAAAGAGGAACTTACCTATGCCCTGTCCCAGGCGGGCAATACAACTTCTGGCCCGGATGATATCCATTATGAAATGTTGCGCCAACTGTCCCTGCTGGACGGGCGTTCCTCTTAGACCTCTACAATTGTGTTTGGGAATCTCGTCAATTCCCAACACTGTGGAGGCAAGCAACCGTTATCCCAATATATAAAAGTGGCAAGGAAAAATTAGAGCCAACTAGTTATAGACCGATAGCCTTAACTAGCTGTGTATGCAAAATATTAGAAAAAATTATAAATAAACGACTTATATGGTGTTTGGAATCCCGCAATCTGCTATCCAATATTCAATGTGGTTTTCGCCGTAATCGATCCACGGTTGATCATCTCGTCCGTCTTGAGACTGCTGTTCGTGACGCCTTTCTCCATAAACAGCATCTTTTGGCTGTTTTCTTTGATTTGGAGAAGGCGTACGATACTACATGGCGTTACGGCATCTTAAAAAACCTTTTTAATTGGGGGCACTGGGGGAGCCTCCCTATTTTTTAGCTAATTTTATGTCAGATAGACACATCCGGGTAAGGTTAAACAACACCTTATCCGATGATTTTATTCAATAAAATGGGGTGCCCCAGGGCAGTCCTTTGAGCTGCACGTTGTTCGCTATTGCGATAAATAGCATTGTGGACAACGTGCGCTTACCTGTTCGTTCATGCCTTTTTGTGGATGACTACGCAAATTATTGCAGTTCATCAAGTGTCCACAGGGCTGAACGACAGTTACAACTCGCTGTAAACAATCTATGGTTGTGGGCAACTCGTAATGGTTTTCGTTTCTCTGCGGCCAAGACGACTGTCGTCCACTTCCATAGATTACGCGGAATACAACCAGCCCCCAATATTTTAATGAACAACGTTGTTTTACCTGTCTCCGAGACCGTAAGGTTCCTGGGACTTTTATTCGATTTTAAACTAACTTGGATCCCCCACATCAAAGACCTGAAAGCGAGGTGTGTTAAAGCTTTGAATTTACTTAAAGTTGTGAGTGGTCGCTCTTGGGGTGCTGATAGGGAAACCTTGATGCGCCTCTATAGAGCCTTGATGAGATCAAAACTTGATTACGGCAGTTTTGTATATGGTTCCGCTAGACCCTCGGCGTTAAAGATACTCGATAGCGTCCACCATGCTGGCATTCGACTGGCTACTGGTGCTTTTCGTACCAGTCCAGTCGTCAGCATCTGTGCCGACGCCGGTGAGCCCCTCTTTCTTACCGGCGGTCTTATCTCCTGGCATCTTACGTGTCGAAACTGCATTGCATGCCAAATAATGTTGCTTACCGCCCTGTGTTTCATCCCCATAACCGTGTCTTGTATGAAACTAAATGGCGTAGTACAAGGCCGGTTGGGATCCGGATGCTATCGGTTTTCGACACGTGTGGGATAGTCCTGCCAAAGGCTCTCCCCACATCACCAGGTCGAGTTTCTCCCTGGAAGATACGCCCTCCGAAATGCCATTTTGATCTTGCCAAGTTCCCTAAAGCGACCACCCCAAACTTTGTATATGAGAGGACCTTTAATGAGCTCGTCTCCACTCGCTTTCACGGATTTGAGCGCATCTATTCTGATGGCTCTAAACCTGGAGCCTCCGTGGAATGTGCTTTTGTTGTGGAAGGATCCAATTTTAAATTTGGTTTACGTAAAGAAACCAGTGTTTTTACGTCTGAATTATATGCCATTTTTAAATCTTTGTGTTTTGTTTACCGAAGTAGTCACCGTTCTGTCCTCATCTGCACGGATTCCATGAGTGCTCTGTTGGCATTGTCCACTCTCTACTCGTGGAATCCCTCGTGCAGATGATACATGAGCAAATTCTTAAAATTGATTCATTAAGCACCCGGCTCGCCTTTTGCTGGATTTCTGGTCACGCTGGTCTTCCAGGAAATGAACTGGCGGACCAGGCAGCCAAGGAGGCAGCACGCCTGCCTCCGGAGGCGAGTCTGGGTGTCATGTTTTTAGATCTAAATGGTTATGTTCGGCGTAGAGTCTTACGCACCTGGCACGAGCAGTGGGTCTCGACCCTGCTCAAAACAAGCTGCGGTCCATCAGGGACGGCGTGTCGCGATGGCCCTCTTCTATACGAAAGTCTAGAAGAGAGGAGGTCATCGTGACGAGACTCCGCGTCGAGCATACTTCATTGACCCATAGTTTTTTACTGAGAGGGGATCCACCTCCATTGTGTGAGTTTTGTGATACCACCCTTAGTGTGCATCACATTTTGGTGGAGTGTCGCAAACTAGCCCCTATCCGTTTGGCTCTTGATTTTAAAGGTGACTTCCTTTTTTAATTACGCGATAGTGCGGATGGAGTTATTTGTTTACTCCGTTTTATACGCCAGGCGTATCTTTTTAATGCCATTTGAGTCACTTTTATAAAGTGGCTCTTTTGGATATTATCTCATATTAAGATCTTTTTAACAGTTTTATTACAATTTAACATGTTGTTTTGTCTTTTTAACGTATTATAATTTGAACATGCTGTGTCATTTTAACGTGTTATATTTTAATATGTTTGTTTTGTCTTTTTATTGGAGTGATACACTTGTGATTTTTTTTTAGCAGGTGTATCACTTAATTTATACTAAGAGCACATTTGAGCACTCCTATGGAGTGTCTCAGATGGTGAATGTTTTATCTCTTTCCCCATTGGGGATTTTTTTATGGTTTTCATATATTTCAAGGCCCTAATGACCTCGATGTGTCGATGGGCCTTTAAACCATAATAATAATAACATTGTCACAGTTTACACCTCACTGTCCGCTAGAAGCTCACAAGGCCGTAATATGGATAAGCTGCGGAAACGGGTAAGCCCTGTTACTGTAGAAATCCAGGAGGTGGTGAGGCCCCAGCCCTGCTTCCTGGTGATGTCTCGAGACGATGCCAATGGAAACCTTAAGCGCGTCAGACCATTTATCCTCGAAAGAGCGATAAATGGTGCAGTGCATTCCAATGTATCAATCAGAAAACTGCATGATGGCACGATCATGATACAAACGATTACTGATATTCATTCGTCAAGAGTAATGGCAATCTCTTAAATACTATTGAACAACTCGGATCATTAACAGGTGAAGGTGGAGCCTCACAGGTTCCTCAATGTTTGCAAGGGAGTGGTCACTTGCTTTGACCTCAACTGCGTGAGCATTGAGGATATCTGTGAGGAGCTTTCCCCCCAGAATGTAACCGAAGTGTACCGTATGGTCACAAAAAAGAATGGACAAGAAAAAAAGATGGATACGTATATCCTCATCTTTGCGACTCCTACCTTTCTTAAGGAGATCCGAGCAAATTTTCACGTGCTCAGGTTCCAGCCGTATATTCCCAACCCTCGGCGATGTTTTCAGTGCCAGGAATTTGGGCATACGAAGCTGCGATGCCGTGGTAAGCCAACCTGTGCAGATTGTGGACAAGAGGCTCACGATACACCACGTGAGTCTCCGAAGTTCTGCGTAAATTATGAGGGTCCACACACTGCCTATTCTCAGGCCTGTTCGAAATAGAAGGTAGAGAAAAAAAAGTCCTGGGGATTCAATTATGCCCAGGCACGCAAGGAATACGTATCTAATCATGCTCCGGTATTTCAAACCCCATATTGTCAGTCAGAACATTAACTGTCCCAACTGCCATTGCACAGTTAATATTGCTAAGACGTCTACGTGACCTGTGCCATTAGTCTCTACTCGAGACACCTATACTGATTCCGCGCCAACTACTGTGGCGCCTAAATTTTTAAAAGAGGCGATTCCTCCACAAAGGCTGTCTCCCTCACCGAGGAGCCCAGCTCGGGGAACCCCCCTCTGTGACCCCCCCCCCCCCGAGGAGCCCAGCTCGGGGAACCCCCTTCTGTCACCCCCCTGAGGAGCCCAGCTCGGGAAACTCCCCCTCTGAGAATCACCCCGGGAGCCAGCTCGGGGAACCCCTCCCCCCCTCTGGGCCCAGCTCTGGGAACCCCTCCCCCCCTCCGGGCCCAGCTCGGGGAACTAAAATGCGAGTAGCCATTGTTGAGCCACTTACTCTCACCCCTGGACTTCTGTAGGTTGGGATGTGGGGTGGAACAGGTGAGGCCACGTCCCACTAGTGTCTTGAGAAAGGACAAGCAAGAGACCGCCGAAAAAATTACCGTAAAGAAAGCTTTAAAATGCCTTACAGCCTTCGCGCAAGGCTCCACCAACCCAATCCCTCCAGGATAAATGAAAGCTTCTCATGAAGCGGGAGGTCCCAAGAGATACTGGGAAAGGTAAGAGGACCTAAAAAGGCCTTCAATCAATTGTTGTTTTTAAGAGATTGTGTTATGGATGGCGAGGCTAGTTAAAATTTATACTAATAAATAATGTCGCTACTACAATGAAATAGTAGGGGTTTCTATTTAGCAGAAGGCCTACTTCCGCCCAAATGACAACCCGATGCTTTGTGGGTACGATGTATATCGTGCCGACAAGCCATTCTTTGATCGGTCTAGCGGAGGTGTGGCTATACTTGCACGAAGCAATATATATCACTAACATATTAATATTATATCTGATCTCAAAATGATCGCTGTCAGAATCTCCCTTGCTATGGAAGTGACAGTGTGCTGCATCTTACCTCCCACCAGTTGAAGGTGTTTCAAAGAGGAGCCTAGAGGCCCTCTTTATAAAACTTCCTGTCCCCTATATTATCTTGAGGGATTTTGACGCGCACAACATGGTGTGGGTATCTAATTTTACAGATGCCCGTGGGAGGATGGTAGAGTATATTCTTGTCTCGGGAAACCTGGTGTTAATGAAAACCGGGACCCAGACACTTCTCTACCGTTAATGGTGTATCCGCTGACATCGAAACAACTTTATGTAGCTCCGGGATCGCAACTTACTTTCTTTGGGAGGTTCACCCTGACCTATGTGGCAGCGATTATCTCCCCATTCTGCTTTCACCAATTAAAGATCTTAATAGTACAGCACGGCTACTCTAGTGAGTTATCAAACGTGCTGACTTGAATAAATTCTGTGAATTCGCCGTATTTAATGAATCCCATTATCCTGACGTCAATTTGAAGGCTGGGCATTATACTTCGGTGGTCATCGCGGCGGTGAGGGCTTCCATTGCCAAATACGCGCCACCGTCCTGTTCCCTGCTGGAACGAGGATGTCATCTGGCCATTTATGACCGTAAAAGGTCCCTACGTCTCTTTAATCGACGTCCTACTTTGGAGAATCTGGAGTCAATCCGGATTGTACGTGCTTGAGCTCCCAGTGTAGTTCGGTAAAGAAGAAGCGAGTATTTGAGACAATTTATTTCTACCCTTACAATTTCCACCCCCACAACTAATGTTTGGAACAATATTCGTAAATTAGGTATTAGTAGAAAAGCCATTAATAATATCCCTGCGCTCATGTCTAACGGTTCGCTTGTCTCCTCCCTGTGGAGGTTGTTAATGTATTAGTTTCGATGTTCGCCGCTATTTCTAGCACTGCGAGCTTCACTAACTAGTTCTTCATGCAACTGATTTTGGTTGGAGTATGGGGGAAGATTATAACTCCTTTTTCGATAGTTGAACTGACATATGCCCTGTCCCAGGCGATCAGCACAGCCCCGGTTCAGACGACATTCATTACTAGATGTTGCGTCAGCTGCTCCCTGTCGGACAGGTATTTCTCTTGGACCTCTACAATAGTGTTTGGGAATCTCATCAGTTCCCAACATTGAGGCAAGCAACCGTTATACCTATATATAAATGTGGCAAAGATAAATTAGGGCCAACTAGCTATAGACCGATAGCTTTAACAAGTTGTGTATGTAAAATATTGTAAAAAAAATAATAAGCGAGTTATATGGTATTTAGAATCCCGCAATATGCTAACTAATATTCAATGTGGCTTTTGCCGTAACCGATCCACGGCGGATTACCTTGTCCGTCTAGAGACGGCTGTTCGTGACGCTTTTCTCTATAATAGCATCTTCTGGCTGTTTTCTTGGATCTGGAGAAAGCGTACGACACCATCTGGCGGTACGGCATTTTGAAAACACTTTTTAATTGGGGGTTTCGAGTTAACCTTCCTATTTTTTATATCTAATTTTATGTCAGGTTGACACTTCCGGGTAAGGTTGAATAACGCCTTATCCGATTATTTTATTCATTAAAATGGGGTGCCTCAGGGTAGTATTCTGAGCAGTACGTTGTTCGCTATCGTGATAAATAGCATTGTAGACAACGTGCGCTTACCTGTTCGTTCACGCCTTTTTGTGGATGACTACGCAATTTATTGCAGTTAAAGTCTCCACAGGGCTGAATGGCAGAGTCAACTCTCTGTCAACAATCTTTGGTTGTGGTAATCGCGTAATGGCTTTCGCTTCTTTGCAGCCAAGATGATGGTTGTCCACTTCCATAGATTACGCGGAATACAGCCAGCCTCCAGTATTTTAATGAACCACGTTGTTTTACCAGTCTCGGGGAAACTCAAGGTTTCTGGGACTTTTATTTGATTTTAAATTAACTTGGATCCCCCACATCAGAGACCTGAAAGCGAGGTGTATAAAAGCACTCAACCTGATCAAAGTAGTTAGTGGTAGGTCCTGGGATGCAGATAGGTAAACCTTGATGCTCCTATATAGGACCTTGGTAAAAACCAAACTAGATTAGACTATGGCACGGATTTAAGCGCATCTACACTGATGGCTCAAAATCAGGAACCTCCGTGGGATGTGCTTTTATTGTAGAAGGATCCAATATAAATTTGGTTTACCTGAAGAAACCATTGTTTTTACGGCTTAGTTGTATGCCGTATTTAAATCTTATTGTTTTGTATATCGAAATTGTCACCGTTCTGTTTTCATCTGCTCAGATTCCATTAGTACTCTGTTGGCATCGTCCACTTTCTACTCCTGGTATCCCCTCGTCCAGATGATATATGAACAAATTTTTAAAGTTGGTTCATTAAACACCCGGCTCGCCTTCTGCTGGATTTCTGGTCATGCTGGTCTTTTCAGGAAATGAACTGACGGACCAGGCAGCCAAGGAGATAGCAAGCCTGTCTCCGGAAGCGAGTCTGGGTGTCATGTTTTTAGATCTAAAGGGTTATATTCGGCGTGGGGTCTTACGCACCTGGCACGAGCAGGGGGTCTCACCCCTGCTCAGAACAAACTCCGGTTCATCAGGGATGGTGTGTCGTGGTGGCCCTCTTCTATACGAAAGTCTAGAAGAGGGGACGTCATTGTGACAAGACTCCGCGTAGGTCATTCATTTATAAACCACGAATTTTTACTAAGAGGTGATCCAACTCTATTGTGTGAATTTTGCGATGCCCCCTTTAGTGTGTACCACATTTTGGTGGAGTGTCGCAAGGATGCCCCTATTCGCCTGGCCCTTGATTTTAAGGTGACCTTTGTTTTTTATTACGTGACAGCACTGAAGGAGTTATTTATTTTATACGACAGGCTAATCTTTATATTGCCATTTGAGTCACTTTAGTATAGTGACTCATCTGGATTTTATCTCATATTGAGACCTTTTTAACATTCCAGTATACTGTATCTATATGATTGTTTTGTTTTTTTGACAATTTTAGTACACGTTGACATGTTTGTTTTGTCTTTTTAACAGACTTTTATTTCAACGTGTTACTTTTGTCTTTTTAACTCAAATATTTTTTTAATGCTAGTTTTGTCTTTTTAATGGAGTGATACACCTGTTTTTTTAACAGGTGTCTGACTCAATTCGTACTCATGAGACCATTTGAGCACTCCTATGGAGTTTCTCAAATCGGTATTTTTCTCAGATTGAAATCTATTCCTTTTTATTGTATTTTACATTGTGTTTTAACCTTTTTATTGATAGGTTAATAACACTTTCTTCTATGTAGATTTGGTGACCTGGTGGTCTAGGGGTAAGGTGTCAGACTTCTATGCTGGCGGCCGGGGTTCAATCCTCCGTCCCGGCAAAGATTTATCTGATTACCAAACCCTTCCTTCACCTCTGACAAGACATCTTGTGAATGTGGGGAATGCCAGGTCTCCACCGTGGTTCGGATTCCACGTTAAACTGTAGGTCCTTCATTTCATCTCACAATCACCCTACCATTACACATTAGCGTAAGTGCGTATAACCCGAACGGTTAGTAAGACGCGGTGCTAATAATAATAATTCTATATAGATTTTACTGTGTATTTATATTATGTTAAGGCCCTAATGAACTCATTGTGTCGACGGAGCTATAAATACAAATTAATAATAATTATAATAATAAAACTAATAATAATATTAATCTCTGTCCACCAAACACCATAACAATCAATTTCGTATTTAAAAATGCTCCATAAAAATACATATTATGTTTGCTTATAGCTCATAAGTTGTTTTATAAAATAAAATTTCAAATTAAAATATGTTTTTAAAAGGACTACAACTTCACAATGATAATTTATTTCTAACCTCAAATAGTTGGCGGAGATTTGTTCAAAATTGGAACTTTCTGTCTAAGTATGGTGCCTTTAAAGTAATTTTTATGAGGAAACGGTAGTTAAAATTTTGTTTGTAATTTTAAGCAGTTCCCAGATACATGTAGTTAAAATCATACAAGCAGATTTTAAGAAAATCGATTTAATTTATGTTTTCCCTGAAGTAAACTACTCTTAGTTTTAGGTCTTAATATTGAATTCCAAAAACTCCGTGGAGGAAACTTATGAAAAAACTTTATACCAAGTCCTGATCGGTAAAATGATTTGGGCTCCATGCAACTTTACAGACAAACAAATATACATAATGCAAACCACTTTTACGGTATCACTAGGTTTTGAAATTTCGATATCCAACAAAATATCGAATTTGATTTATCTGACGATCACAATACTTTCTCCACCTGAGGGGTTGTAAGAAAGTAATTTATTAGGGGTGTCACATATTAGCCTATTTTTGAACTGAGATGCACTCATAATGCCAAATAAAAACTTATGTGGTGTCTCGTTTATCTAAAGGCATTTGCGTTAGAGGAAATTGTAAATCACGTCGAGTACCACCAGACATTCATACAATATTACCAGATGAATGATTAAATTACAGCTATGGTATTTTCTTTACGTATTCTCCAATAACTAAATGATTATTTTAGGCAAGCATTTTTTTGGAAGAGTTAAAAAAATAGAAGCTGTAAGCATTAATATTTCAGTGATTTACTACCCTTATTTCTAGACTACGTATTTATATACACTAATGGGATAGTGTTGAGGAAGGTAAAATATATAGGTAATCTACTCTTTAGCATGAAGGAAGAGAGAGAAACAATTTAGGAAAATCCCACTCAATAGACCCGGCCGAGATTCGAACACAGAATTTCCCGTTACTGACAAACGATCGAGACTGACGTTTTGTTTAGTTAATTATTAAAGCAGTTTGAACAGGAATTATTCTTAAACATAATGTAGGTCTATGTGTTAACTTAAAACATGGCACTGGTTATAATGTTTCCTTAAATCTTAAAAACAATGACATGCTATTAAGTAACCGCTTTATTCTAATATATCTTATAATTTAAAAACAACCTTGGATTTTTTTTTCTGACTCCCTCTTTGTTCTCTTCAATACATTGCTAAATATATACACGTGGTAATAATAAAATCTGAAGCTACAACCTATAATCATGAACGTCATTAGGATGTATCTGGATCTATCTAGGTTTGTTTTTACCACATAGTATGTGACCTTGACCTACGTCACACGTAGGAGCCGTGTCCGCTCGCGCACTTTTGAGAAACATGTTTTTGTCCATCCTAATGCGAGTGCCAGTAATGATGCCAAATTAATAGTTTTCTTTTTGATATTTTAAGTACTTCTTCTCACTTGCATAAGAAATAATTCGTAAAACATGAAGCACACCTGATTGAAGTGTTAAGGCCGGCTCAGACACTAATAACTATCCATCGTTTTGATTGTACAATTATTGTACAATTACATGTTGTAATATAAGACAGAACACAATGGATTCCACATACATTCTGTCTAACATTATAGTTTTATTGGAAGTTATTGGTGACCTGGTGGTCTAGGGGTAAGGTGACGGACTTCTGTGCTGGGGTCCGGAGTTCAATCCTAGGTCCCGGCACAGATTTATCTGATTACCAAACCCTTCCTTCACCTCTGACGTGTATTAATCACAACTTGTGAATGTGGGGAATACCAGGCCTACATCGTGGTTCGGATTCTACATTTCATCTCGCAATCACTCTACCATTACACATTAGCGTAAATGCGTATAACCCGAACGGGTAGTAAGACGTGGTTCTTGATTATAATAATATAATAATATTATAATGGAAGATTTGAAAAATAGACATTCCTGATCTACAGAAATTATCTGTAGCTGCAGCAGAGTTTTGAATGTAAAAAAAAAATAGAAAAGATAGTCAAAATAATGATTATTGAAGAGGGCAAAGTTTAGTTACATTAATTTGCTAACGAATTCAAACTAGAACATGAATATTGGTTTAATTATTTACTATGATTATAGAATTCAATATGAAATATTAATTGCGATAAAGATATTGAGGAAAAAATGTTGAGAAATTTTTAGTGAGATATAAACACTTTAACTAATCTACACAGATATATTTGAATAAAAGTGTGCAACCCCCCCCCCTTAATATCTATAAGGCGAGAGAGGCAGTAAATTAGGTAAAGAGTTACCTGAATGAACATAACAATTTTATTTAGTAAAAAAAACAATAACAAGCTGAGCAAACAATCAACACCGCGTGAAGCGCGCTTTTCCGTCCAACGTGGAAATCAATTACATCAAAGGTAAACATAAACGTTACCTCCTCAAAACAAATCACGTTACATTAAACCCATCAAAGGTAACAGTCCGGGATCTCAGTGACATGGTCTTTGGTTACTTCGCTAAATTGATTAGTCCCTAAACTGGTTACTCTAGCGTTTAAGTTATCCACCCTAGTATAAATATATATCTTTCTTACAGGCGCCCGTAGCAAACGTGACGTCATAGCAATTAAACAAGGCCACAAGGTAATAATAACCCAACAACCCCAGGCGTTAAACTTGAAGAACAAAGTTGAGTCCAGAAACAGCTATACTTGAAAATAACATAAGCCGGGTTTCGAACCCAGGACCAGACAATCTCTGGTTAAAAGCTAATATTGGCAAACGTATGAAATACAAATAAATAGGGCTCAGACCCTGAATATAAGTGGTGGCGAAAGCGACGGTCTAACTCCCAGCCGCGATAAGCGCGTAGCATAGTCAAAATTCAAATAAACATAAGTTAATAACAAAGTCCAAATAGTAATTTAGAAAGAGTTCCCCCCATGACGCCGAAATAGTATTTTTGGTAGGATGGTAATATTCCCCGAAACCCAGTCGCTGCCCTCACCTCTTATCCTCGAGCCGGTGGGGTAGTAAGTGACCTGAGATCCCGGTACCGCTAGTATTTATACGAAATATAATTCTCAGAAAAGGGGGGGCGGATCGAAGGAAGGGAAGGTTGGAGAACATTACAAACAAGGGGGGAGGAGAAGTTCGAGGCTCATATCGAAACACGTAGCACCTTCGCGAAGCTCGGCGAAGGCGGAAACGGAACTCTTCTATCCATTTTCTCTGCTGGCCGAACACGTGGTCGAGCCTCATTGCCGGCTGGCGCAGACACGCCTTCAGTCAGTCTGTTGTATTTGGCGAGAGCGGAGGTCGCTGGTCAAGCTAGTGAGTGAGTTGGTTGGTGAGTGTTGTTACAATGTAAGTTGTTACAAGTGGATCATTATTGATTTTACATATATGATTGGATATAAAATATAATTAAAACAACACATTAAAAATGTGAGTCAGGTCACTCGACATTCACAAGAAAAATATAACACAATAAAATTAATTTAACATAACTAAACCATATAGACAGTGTATCAATGACTAGGAGAACAATAATTGGTTGTCATATAATTAAAGGGTTAATTAGAAAAATAATTGAACTGTAAAGTTAATAAAATGTTGAATAAATGAGTTATTGAATTCTAATCCTTATCTGAATTCCCATGCTCCTTTATCAGGCATCGTAGAAACTGCCTTATTTTGAATTTTTACATGTTTCGGCACTCTACCCCGCCATCATCAGGACTAAATCAAAGAAAAAAAAGCAATAGGTTATGGTCCAAGTAACTGGGCGTTGGACAACAAGAAAAAACAAGGTGGAAAAAAGATGGGAATTAACTATGAAAATTATCCAATGTAAAGAATGAAATATTATATTTACCATTATATACTGCCTGAGTGAGTTGCTCTAGTTGATACCAGAATCAAACTGATTAAAAACATTAACGGTTGTGTGATTGAAAACTAAGGTGTATAGTTTAGAAACGTATTGAAAGTCATAGATAATGAAACAAGATTAAAGGAGGTGAGAGATGACTTGATGTAAGTGTATATATAAATTGTTAATAGATAGATGAAATAAATAAATAGGTGTGGAAACAAAATTGAAAATGAGAATGAGGAAAAACGGAAGGTCCAAATCTTCACGACACTGGCCCGAACAGGTCATTAACTACTGGATGGAAGGGTAGGAACATAGGTTATTTTAATCTGCTATGTTGGGGAAGTTTTCTTAAAGTGTTGATTAGGGTTTGATTTTCAAATTGTGTTTGTTCGTTAAGGACGTTTTTGTTGTTGAGTATTGCGGTTTGGATGAAAATGTTTTCTGCATTGTTCATAGCTGTACCTTTGGAAGAGCTGTAGAGTATTTTCATACAATTTTCCATGGGGGTGGGTTGATGACCAGAAATTTTGAGATTTTCCGAGAATTTGGATTTGTTTCTGTCGTATTTGAAATCACTTATGTGTTCAGAAAACCTGGTTGAAATTCGGCGCTCACTTTGGCCTATGTATACACTATTGCATTGACAGGTGAGTTGGTAGGTGCCACTTTTTTGATATTGGCTTGTCTTATTTAGATTGGAATTGTTAATAATTTTTCTTATATTGTTGTCGGTACTATAAGCTATGTTAAGTTTGTGTTTTGGAAGATATTGGAGATGTTGTGAATTTCTTTCTTAGTATAGTTGAATTTAATCTATTTACTTTTACTATTAGGCGTGGCATTGGAGGGAATAAGAGTAGTTGTGCGCTTTTTGTTTCTGGAGGATTCGGTACACTAAAAAATGAGAATATCCATTAGTAATGGCAAGCTGTTTGATATTAAGTTCAAGTTTGTAATTCTTTTTATTTAAAGGTATATGAAGTAGTCTGTATATGGGGCTGTTAAAGGCAGCTCTTTTATGAGTGGAGGGTGGTTAAAATAATTGAGAATAATTGTATCATTGTGTGTGGGTTAATTATTTACGCTTGGACGAAGAAACCTACACTGAATTGTTTAAAATGGCGATTCCACAAATTAAAAGAATATACACTGGATTGAGAAAAGCAGTAACATCTTATGAACGCTTTGGTGCCACGGTTCATCTCCCTCGTGGGGTGTTTGGTTGTCATGTTTTTAGACCTAAAGGGTTATGTTCGGCGTGGGGTCTTACTCACCTGGCACAAGCTGTGGTCCATCAGGGACGGTGTGTCGCCATGGCCCTCTTTTATACGAAAGTCTAGAAAAGAGAAGGCCCATAGTTCATTGACCCACGGTTTTTTACTAAGAGGGGATCCACCTCCAGTGTGTGAGTTTTGCGATACTCCCCTTAGTGTGTACCACATTTTGGTGGAGTGTCGCAAGTATGACCTTATATGCCTGGCTCTTGATTTTAAATGTGACTTTAGTATTTTATTACATGAGTCAGTTGCTTACTCCGTTTTATAAGCCAGGCAAACCTTTTAAACTCCATTTGTGTCGCTTTTATAAACCAATGGTGCAATCGTAAATATAGCAGTGCCGTATTGCAAGGCCTTAGCCTACACTGATTCTAGAGATAAATTTTATTTAGCACTGCGTCTTACTACCCGTTCGGGTTGTACGCTTTAAGTACTAATTACGCTAATGGATTAGGAATTGGGAAGGTTGAATTAGAGGAAGTGAACCCGCATTTGCGTGGAGGGAGAGTGGAAAACCATTTAGGAAAAACCACCCCCAGTTCACTCGACCGAGATTCGAACCTCGATCTCCCCGTCCTCGGTGGTCGAGCTCAACATGACTCTAGCGCGTTAGCCAACTACGCCACCGAGGCGGGTTATAGAGATAAAGGTTCCGAAAGTGTTTTTAGATAGCATGCAATAATTTTCCTAAAACAATCAAAATCGTTATTTTCTGGTTGAGTTTGATTCAGTGTTTCAGAAATTGATTTTAATTCTTTTAAGGCCTTGTATGTACCTGCTGGTCCAGTTTTTTCTGTCATTGTACTTGGAATATTTGTTAAATTCTCAAAGGTGACAAAATTTCCTCATTGACTAAATATTTTCATTAATAGAAATTGTGTTTCAGAATCTTCTCTTCTCGGAAATAAAATATAATTGGTTTTTCGGGTTCTCAACATACAATAACGTAAAAATATTATACAAGACTTGTTTACGAGTTTTCCACATTGCGGTGGGGCGCTGGATGAGAAGCATATTGTATTAAAGGGACCTTTCCACTTGGGATAGGACTTTTATAATTGAAGACAGTGTGTTATGTTACAAAATTAAAGTTCTGAGTAAATCCAGGTCAAATTGTGTGTCTATACAAATAATTTTGTGTATAAGTGATTATTAAGGGTCAGACAATTTTACTAACAGAATTTTAATTTATAAAAAAACTTGTTTTTTGTCTTTTATTAAAAAAAAAGTGTGTGTATAACACCTTTATCCTCTAGTGGAGATTACTTAATTTAAATAATCTCCACTAGTGGAGATTACTTAATTTAAATAATTAGTGCGTAAGTAAATGGTATTTTTGTTTGACAAACATAAGCTGCTCGAAATATATTTTATCTTTTTATCAGAGATACTTCTCACAGAATCTCTAAATTTTAATGTATCTGGGTGCTTCCATAATCTCCTTGTTTTAAAGTATGTTAACCTTCTCTAACGGCATTGTTTCGTCCTTTGACTCTTTGTAGAGATAGGATCAATAAATACTCTTCCACTCTAATCCATTTCTATTTAATTCCATCCGATGCCGGATCGTCGACTTTTCTGAAATGTTGAGCCACATCACTCGCATGTATTTATTTTTTTCCTGCTCTCCATATGTTCGGTCGGAATATAGGTAGGTATGGCCAACCCCAGGAAGTGTATGGTCAATACGATGCAAGTAGCCTTTTCAGACAAGGTATTTGTACAGGCAGATAATATTAAAATGTTTGTTTTGGCTGGCACAAGAGTTAGACCAGTTGATTAAGTGGTATTTTTATATGATGATTTCGTCAACTTCAATATATTGTAATAGGGAGCTGCGTGTCTCCGAACTTCCCCTAATAGGCACATATTCCTTCCGCGCACAAAATCATGCTTTTTCTATGTTTTGGTGAATGTGTACCCTGAAACTCTAAAACCACATTTGCCTAAGGTAGAATGCTTTTGATGTGGTTAGCTTTGTAAGTGGCATTGTCTGCTGAGGTCCCATTTAGACTATGTGGTCTGATAGCTCTGCTTTATTTGTATCAGCTTTTAACACTTCAATTGCTTAGTGATAACTTGGTTTATCTTCATCGGTTGATTCACAAACATCACATTTGCTACATTTGTCACTTTTTGGATTCCCAAATGACAAATTGAACTGTCACAAAAAGTTTTTGAGTACAAACTCTTCTTTGTTTGAACGTTTTCTAAAGTTTTCTGTTGATCACATTCCTCAAGATATAACTGATACATTTCACTTAAGTTCAGTAGAGACGATTCCTGTTCCTAGACTAGTGTGACTCCTTCATTTACAGGAATTTGTTTAAACGGTCCATGATAAGTTGCTTTTCTTCTTGGTCCATATTATGTGGTCTATTAATGTGCTTCCCTTACAATCATGGGGAGAGGCTTACACACCACTCTGTATTAAGACATTTTACTATATCAATTTTTATTCCCCGGCTAATTTGATACAAAGCTCCTTCCACACTGGTTTCGTGCCACCATTTTGTGTTACGCTGTTTGTATATGAAGTACTTTTATATTTTGTCAGACCTTTTCGCTCTCTTGCCACGGATTTTTTTAACTATGCATTTGAATAGTGAATCATTCAAGTTTGTAAACATCCTTGATAAATGCCTTTCTGTCTTCTTTCCCAAAGTGAGAGTTACACTGAAACCTGCATTTTTCTCGACAGAAAACACCTTTAGGTTTCTTTTTTGAAACATGTGTATTATTGTAAGATAAATAGGCCTCACTCACATCTCTATCTAGCTAGAGCTTCAGAACGTTTTTTCCACGTATTCGTGTCACTTTTTTTTAATAATCTTCTCAACGGGAAAATTAATTAACCTTTTTTCTTTTTTTATTATTAAATAATCAATATGTTGTGAAAATATATATATTTTTAATGGCATGGAATTAATATGATTCCAAACGGCCCCTTTAATTCTGTCTTTGATTGGTCTAGGAGGGTTTTGGTGTTTCCCCCTCTTATCTGAAAGCTCTTTACCATTTTTAATCTTCTCCTGTAGGATTTGTATTCTTTGCAAGAAAAAATAATATATATAAAGTATCAAGAACACTATTTTTACACACTTTGTACTCCTTATTTTAAGCAGACAAAAAAACAACTTAAATGTTCATTGTCGCAATGAGATACATTCTGGAACATTTCTTCTATTGAAGCTTTCACTTGCAATGCATTGTTAATTTAATAACTTCTACTGTTCATAAATGGCAACTTGTAAAATTATTGGAATAACTTTAGTCTTGTTTCTTTTGGAACATTATTGCAGTCATACATGCATGCACTTGTAGAATCGAACCAACACAGTTGATTTTTTTCAATATTTTATAGAGTTAGAAACAATACATGTAAATTACAACAACTTAAAGAGTCCCTCACTTCCACTAATCCAAAACTGATATTGTTTTTATTTTCCAAAAATAATAATAATCATTAATAACTTCACATCTGTTACGAAAGAGGTCCTCTATTTTACCACAAAATAAAAACATAACTTGATGTTTTGCTAGAACAGCTCCGCATCAAGTAGTCATGAATTATATTGATAAATTAGTATTAGTAAAAAGATAAAACCTGTATTATATCTAATAATAATAATAATTAAGTAAACTATTGAATATATTGATGAGTATAGTAATTTAAAATATAAAACTTCTCGTAAACTATGTAACTATGTGGTTGATATTTGATTTAAGTTAAAAAGTTTATAATAATTTAAAATAGTAAATGTAATGTTTGGAATTCAATGAACAAGCTTAAGTACACAATTGTGTGATTACACTTTGAAATTGAAAGGTTTAATAAGACTCGATTGCTGTGATTGCTGTAATTATAGAGGGGTTTCTTGTAAAGGTTGAACTAATAAAGGATATATGTATTATACAAAAGTTATAAGTATGATGATCAGGTTATAATTTGTTTTTCATAGGAAAAAATTGTAACTAAATTATGAATGCAAAGTTTTCCCTTCTTAGCTGTGGTTTATGTTGATCCCATCCCCTTATAGATTGTGGATGACTATTTTATCAAACGTTTTGCAACCTGTTTCGCAGTGTTACTCTCTTCAGGTCTGAGAAAAACCAATGTGAAAAATTATTGAAATTTGACAAGACTAAAATAAGGTTAATTAGATCTACGTTAAAAAAGGAATGCTATAAGAAAATAGATTATTAATGGAACTAAACTTTTAAACAAGCTCACCTTGAAATTTGTAGTCGATGTTAATACAAATAAATACATATGGCAAGAGAAGTTTGTGAGTTAAAATTTGAGGTTTTATAAATTTATTGTGAAATAATCTAGAAAATAGATATGACCAACTTTACGAATGAATTATTTTATATTCTCGATAAAAGTGTGGTGTTGCTAGTGTGTTGGAGTGTATAATTTAAAAGGACCGTTTATAACAGATAGATAAATTAATGATACAGAGAGATCATAATTTTTGGTATAAATGTGTGGGATGAGAAAGACAGTGAGGACAACAGAAAATTGGTTTTAGGTTTCTAATCTTCTCGACTCTGGCCTGAACAGGTCTTAACTACGATGGAAGGACTGCAGGAGGGAGGATTACTTATTTATGAGTTTGACATGTTGAGGTATTCTAATTGTGTTAATGGGGAGATTGATTTTCAAAATGGGTTTTCTCATTTAAAATGTTGTTGAGGATGATATTTTGGATGTTGAGGTTTCCAGCTTTGTTCATTTTGTGACCTTTAGAAAAGGAATGTACAGGTTTCATACATTTGTTAATTGGTGTTGGTTGATGACCTAAGAGTTAAAAATGTCCGGAGAATTTGCATTAAGCTATATTCTATTTAAAATCGTTAATATGCTCAGCATACCGTTTATTATCTCAGATCTTGGTGATGTAGGTAAGAAGTAAAACAAAAAAATATGTTTACAAATGGTATAAACATATTAAATTAAATAATATCCATGAGATCAGACTGAGTATTTTGCTGGAATCGTCAAAATGACGCCCGTCTTCAGTGAGTTGAACATTTGGTGTCCTTTGAACATAACCGGTTTTAGGGGTTCCACTGCCATGCTCTCGTATACGTTGGCCCTGATGTGTAAATATGTCGAGGCTTCCATTTCCATCTCAGTCTCGCTCGGATGGTTACTATGACGCATCGGGGGGAGGAGTGGGTGCGCTTAATCTGCATTACCATTTTCATCTGTTGGGTTTGCCGAGTCTCTCTTTGTATCCGGTTCTTCTAGGGGATGTTGCTGGGTCATCCTCATCGAGGATGATTTCTAGTTTGTTGACAAAGTTTGATTTGTTTTTAATATATACTATCAATCCCACACGGCGTTGCCCGTGACCCAATGGGGTATAGGAATTATATAAGCTCCTCCTCCTCCCCCAATGGTGTCCGTATCTCTTAAACTTAATTCTAAGCCAGATAAAACACATTTTCTTAAAAAATTGTTAAAAATAGCCTAATTAAAAATGTAAAAATCCTGCTTCGAGGTGCATTCGGACCACCTTCCGTCCACCCATTTAAAAAATGGCAGATCTCTGTGTGCCGTAGATTTGGCTGGGCATCGCACACAAACAAACAAATGCAGACAAACACTTCATTTTCTTATTATAGAAGTTTATAATTACCTACTTACATGCCAAATTTGAAGTCTCTAATAATTATAGTTACGGAAATAAGGCAACTTTAAAGAGAAAATATAAATCCTCTTTTTAGTCCCCATCCCGTGAGAATTTCAAAAAATCCTGTCTTATTCCTTGTCTACATCACAAAGGGAACCTTTGTCCAAACTTAAGCTTTCTAGGTTCAAGGGTTTGGGCTGGGCGTTGATGAGTCAGTCAGTGAGTCAGGACTATTATATATATATATATATACATATATACACACACACACACACTCAAATGCTCGTGATATCTAACAGAAAGTGGTACCCCGTTTACCTACATATATGGATTTAGATTCACAAGTTATTGATAGATTCCACTTTTGTAACGATTGATATTGTTTGAATTGGAGTTACTAAGGTGTTTTTTGATATTGTCTTTAGTACAGGAAGTTACATTTATGTTAGTTTTTTGTAATCTTGTACGAATCCGTGATTTTCCATTTCGAATCAAATATCTTTTTCAAATTGTTTTCCTAGTCAGATTTTTATTTTCAAACATTTCAAATCCAAATCAATTATATTTTAGAAGTCTATGAAAATTATTTTAAATTTAATGTTAGATATTTTTTTATGTGGGTAGTCATTTTATGGAAATTAGACGCTAGAACTAAGAATTTAGACGCTCTATGAGTATCTTTAAAAGACATAAAATGTACAGATTGCTTGGTGTGTGAATATCCAAAAGTAAAAAAAAAAAGAGCCAAGGATTCCAAGTAAATAAACGGTGGCCAACTATTTGTGAAAGAGGTTAGATTGGTGAGACCATGGTGGACACCCAAAATGTGGTACGAACTTCACAATCAGTTACGGTACGATTCTAAATTTAAATGTGCCACAATTATTATTGAAACGTTCAACACAAGTGTTAATAACTACTTAACCTAAGTTGGTAGGTATGAAGAAAGTCATTAGGAGAAACTGTACCAGAGAGAGGTTGGAAAACCACACAATAGACATCTATCTAACTTGGTAGGATTACGACCTTGTTCAGATTATAATGTTATCAATTAAATTGTATTGGTTTCTAGCATTAGATATTTAGGCCTCTTAGAATTTCTCAAACATATATCGTTCAATGAAATAAGTACAGTATACGTTCCATTTCAACAATTACTTTATCCCTGAGCGTCAAGAAACCCACACAACTACTTGGAACATAATCGCCGTTCCTATAGCATCATGTATTTATACAGATTCTGTCTGCACGAGATTAAGAAGGTCGAATTTAATGGAAATGCACCCCCCATTAGCGTGTATATAGAGAAACTATAAACCATTTTTCTTAACAAGGATCAAATCTGACAGCTAGAAAAGTTACTGGATCACTTCCAAGTATTCATACGTCAGGTCATGTCTTCATTTTTCACTTTTGACAGACATATCAATAAATACAAAATAACGCCAATAAAATATTAAAACGTTAATCAATATTGACCGAAGAAAAAATGCTTGCATTTTTTTAAATACAGTCAATTTTTTATAGAAAGGGTATTTAAGAAAAAACACCTAATTACCCTGAATTCGAACCCTAGTCTTCTCATCGTTGTCATACCAGATAAGACGAACTTTACGCCTTAGGCTGCGTGACCACGGGATCTGTTAATGCAGTTTCAATTAATAATATTCACTGTTCCAATAGTTTGTTTGATTTGTTAACTCAATTTTTATGTTTACAAGACAATCCCTCACTCATATATTTGTAAAACCTTACATATTTCCCCTGAAATGAGTAAGAAAAGTGACAAAAAAAGAGTTTGTGTTTGTATCACGAACCTTGGTAAAAAACGTGCGTTAAATATATATATGTGTGTGTGTATTAAGTGACTGTTCTTCGTGTAAATAAAGCGTGTAGGGTGTCAGCCGAGTGGCTAAGAGCTGTTTAATTGCTTCACCATCATCCCTTCAACAACTCACGAGATAGTGTCGTTTGCACAGTGAACGCGTTATTACAATAAATTACTTATCCAGCCCCATTTCCTAAATAATAATAGATCAATGTGGGCAATAAGTAAATTAAATTGGGTTTCATACTTTATTAGTACATTTGATAAAATAGTTTAATTTTCAACCTTATATTTTATTGATATTTTTTACTTGCTAAGAAATGTAGAATAACATTTACGTGGTAATTTTGTTTCTAAAAACATTACAGACTTTGTACAAGGCTAGCAATATAATGTGACGGTTTCCATAGCGTTATTGTGAAGAACTCGGGTTAAATAAAAAATAGTCTTCAAACGAAAAATAACATAATATGAGAGAATATATTTTTAATGTGTCTCCAATACAATAGATAGGTTCATATTCGTCTTTCCAGTATAGGAAACTGTTCGTTAACATTCACTAGAAGAAGAAAACGTGCCTCGCCTGATATCGGCAATTAGTTCAGAACATCATGTTTTCTACTCAAAATGTCAATAAACATCCCAAAAAATTTCAACCGATAAACTTAATCAGCACTGCAACAGCAATCAGAAACAGCAAGAGTTACTTTATCTGACAAATTCCGTCTTATTTCTATTGCAATAATTGAAGTAAAATAACCCCGCAAACATCATAAAGGTTATCAATAAATAAGTTCCAGCAATTATTGACGCAGATTAACTGTGATGGGCTAACATGGATTAACTAAATAGCCAAGCTATTGCATTTGTTAGTTACAGTTATAATAGCCGCCTCTAAATATCATATTATTTAAATTGAAAATGACACCTGGTTACGGGAATCGAACCCAGGACCTTTGGCTTAGCACGCCAATGACACACGCCGGAATAACGAATATTTTATGCTTGCACGTCTCTTGGAAATCGGGAACCCTATCTCAGCAGAGGTGGTGTAATAAATTATAATTTCCTGGTTTAAATCTTTATTTTTTTCTCCTTTACTTTGTTAGTGTAAATTAATTATCTTAAATTAATTATCTCTCTATATACAGCAACTAGTACCCGCTTCGGTGGCGTAGTTGGCTAACGCGCTTGTCGTGTTGAGCTCGACTGCTGAGGATGGGGAGATTGAGGTTCGAATCTTGGTCGGGTGAACGGGGGGGGGGGGGGAGTGAGTTCGTAAATGGTTTTCCACTCTCCCTCCACGCAAATGCGAGTTAACTTACTCTAATTCAACCTTCCCAATTCCTAATCCATTAGCGTAATTAGTACTTAAAGCGTATAACCCGAACTGATAGTAAGACGCGGTGCTAAATATTATTATTATTATTATTATTATTATTATTATTATTATAGCAACTAGTGTATGGTTACGGAGAGAGCAAGCTATATTACATGCCTTGATTTACAATAAATATCGTTTTAAAGTGATTTCCCTGGTAGGGTGTCCCGACAAAAGTACCACCGACAAAACATACCACTCACCACTCAAGAGGATGGCAGGGTCTTCTAATAACTCTTGAAATATTTACCATGCGAAAAAACTTACCAATTGAACAACAACGCGTCCCTCGGTGCCCGCCGCCCCCGCCTCCCAGTTAGGTTTTTGCCCCATTCACTCACCACTCAGGAGGATGGCAGGGTCTTATAATAACTCTTGAACAACAACACGTCCCCCAGTGACTGGCAGGTTTTACCCCATTAGTCATTACCACCTTGACATCTCAGGTGTTCATGTTGTGTGATATTTAGAAGTGTCCCCCCTGCGGGACGGGGTTTAGAACAGTCCCGTAGTAACCCCTGCTTGTCGTAAGAGGCGACTAAAAGGGGAGGCATCTGTGCAGGATGTACCTCGTGCAGGCCAACCCTATCCTTCATCTTTCCTTTCACATCATTTTCTTCTTCCATCACTTTCACCCATTTTTTCATTCTTCCTCCTTCGCTTTATCTCTACTTTTTTCCCTTCTCCCTGCCGTTCATCCTTCACGGAGGCCTTTGGACTTTCCGTTGATGACCTTGGCTACTAACCCGGCTCTTCTCTGTTTATTATTGGATACCACTGCCTTGAGCTCCCGAATGAAAGTGCGCCGGTTGCAATATCTTGGTAGAAGGGCCTTAGGGATGACAACCGGGTACCCTACCTTGAGAAAAGACCGGTTGCGTTCATGAGGGTTCCGGACGTAAAATTAGCACTTTCCTGCATACACTTGCTGCGGTGACCTCTCTTTCGGCGATGCTCCATATGAAGGTTGTCATGTCTAGCGTCGTATGGAGCCTCTCGTCGGAAGAGTTAACAGGGCCCTATGTGGTAGAACCAACTGGGATCAACCTGGGTCTACGATCCGAGTACTTTAGCAGGTTGTCCTCCCACTCATGATTGAGTCTCTTGTCACAGCTGACACCTTACTGTCCGCTGGCACCGTACTGCCAAGTTCTGCTGGCATCTTACTGCCCGGCCCCTCACAGGGCCGTATTAATGATAAGAGGCGGAAACGGGTAAGGCCGTCCAGCCCTGTTTTGATGAAAAGCCAGGAAGTGGTGAGGCCCCAGCCCCGCTTCCTGGTGATGTCTCGAGTGGATTAAGGTGAAGATCTGAAACGTGTAAGCCCATTTATCCTCGAAAGAGTGATAAATGGAGCAGCAAAATCTGACATTTTAATAAGGAAACTGCGCGATGGCACCATTATGATTCAGACTATGACCGACACACAATCCTCAAATATTATGGCGATCTCCGAAATACCGTTGAGTAATACGGCAAATATACAGGTGAAGGTGGAGCCCCACAGGTTCCTCAATGTTTGCAAGGGAGTGGTCACTTGTTATGACCTCGACTGCGTAAGCATTGAGGAGATCTGTGAGGAACTTTCCCCCCAGAATGTCACCGAAGTGTACCGTATTGTCACAAAAAAGAATGGACAAGAAAAGAAGAAGACGGATACGTATATCCTCACATTTGCGACTCCTACCCTTCCGAAGGAGGTCCGAGCAGGCTTCCACGTGCTCAGAGTCCGGCCGTATGTCCCTAACCCTCGGCGCTGTTTTCAGTGCCAGGAATTTGGGCATACGAAGCTGCGATGCCGTGGTAAGCCAACCTGTGCGGATTGTGGACTGGAGGCTCACGAAACACCATGCGAGTCTCCTAAAGACTGCGTCAACTGCAAGGGTCCGTTTTCCGCCTGGTCTCGGGCCTGTCCAAAATGGAAGGTAGAGAAGAAAGTCCTGGAGATACAATATGAAAAGAAGATCTCATATGCCCAGGCACGCAAGGAATACGTATCAAGTCAAGCTCCGGTATTTCAAACTTCATATAGCCGGATTGTCAGTCAAAATATAAACTGCCCCAACTGCCATTGCGCAGTTAATCTTGCTAAGGAGCCAACGCGACCAGTGCCATTGGTCTCTTCTCGAGACATTTATGTTGATTCCGCGCCAACTTTTGTGGCGCTTAAATTTTTAAAGAATGCCAAACCGCCACAACGGTCGTCTCCCCCACCTATACCACCGAGGAGACCTTCTCGAGGAACTCCCCCGAGCCCACCTCGGGGAACACCCCCGAGCCCGCCTCGGGAAACCCCCCCGGGCCCGCCTCGGGGCATTAAAACAAGGGCGGCCGTTGTTGAGCCTCTCACACACACCTCTGGGCTTCCGGAGGTGGGGACGAGTTGCGGAACAGGTGAGGCCGCTAAGGCGAGTCCCACTGGTGCCTTGAAGAAGGACCAGCGAGAGACCGCTGAAAAATTTTTTATTAAAAAAGCGTCGAAGGCCTTAAAGCCTTCGAACAAGAATCTGAATACCCAGTCTCCCCAAAATAAAACGAAGCCTCCCCTGAAGCGGGAGGTACAGGAGAGACTGGGAAAGGCAAGAGGGACTTAAAAGGACCTCAACAAATTTTTATTCTTAAAGGGTAGTGAAATGGATTGCGAGGATAACTAAATTTCATACTAATAATTTATGTCGCTACTACAATGGAATTGTTGGTGTTTCTATGCTCGTGTAGAGGAAATTAAACTACTAATTTCTTCCCTGCATCCTCCCATCTTGTGTTTGCAGGAGACCCACTTCCGCCCAACTGACAACCCGATGCTTCGTGGGTACGATGTGTATCGTACCGACAAGCCTTTCTTTGATCGGGCTAGTGGAGGTGTGGCTATATTCGCACGAAGCACTATATATCATAAGAATATTAATATTGTTTCTGATCTCCAAGTGATTGCTGTCAGAGCCTCCCTTCCTATGGAGGTGACCGTATGCTGCATTTACCTCCCGCCAAGTGAACGTGTTTCCAAGAGGACTCTTGAGGCCCTCTTTATACAACTTCCCGCCCCCTATATCATCTTGGGGGACTTAAACTCGCATAACCTGGTGTGGGAGTCTAATTTTACAGACACCCGCGGGAGGATGGTAGAGGATATTCTTGTCTCGGGAAACCTGGTGTTAATGAACACCGGGACCCAGACACACCTCTCCACCTTTAATGGTGTATCCTCCGCCATCGACCTAGCCCTATGTAGCCTCGGGATTGCTGCTCACTTCCTTTGGGAGGTTCACTCGGACCTATGTGACAGCGATCACTTTCCCATTCTGCTTTCACAAATTAAAGATCCTCCCAGTACAGCAAGGTTCCCTCAATGGGTTCTAAAACGTGCTAACTGGCATAAATTCCGCGAGCTCGCCGTATTCGACGAACCCCATTCTCCCGACGTTGATGTTAAGGCTGGGCAATTTACTTCGACGGTCATAGCGGCGGTCAGGGCATCCATCCCAAAATCCTCGCCAAACCCGCGCCACCGTCCTGTTCCCTGGTGGAACGAGGAGTGCCAGATGGCTATTTCTATCCGTCGAAGGGCCCTACGTCTCTTTCATCGACGTCCAACTTCGGAGAATCTGGAGTCATTCCGTATTGTACGTGCTAGAGCTCGCCGTATCATTCGAGAAAGCAGAAGAGAGTCTTGGAGACAGTTTATATCTACCCTTACTATTTCCACTCCCACAACCAAGGTTTGGGATCACATTCGTAAAGTACGTAGTAGCAAAAATACCATTAATAATATACCCGCACTCATGTCTAACGGTTCACTTGTTTCCCCCCTATAGAGGTCGCCAATGTATTGGGCTCGATGTTCGCCGCTATTTCTAGCACTGCGAGCTACTCTAACGAGTTCGCGGTGCATAAGAGGAGCATCAAGCGCCGTACTATTGATTTTGGTCCAAGTCGGGGGGAGGATTATAACTCCCCCTTTACGCAAGATGAACTGACCTATGCCCTCTCCCAAGCAGGTAACAAGTGGCAAAGATAAATTAGAGCCAACTAGTTATCGACCGATAGCTTTAACTAGTTGTGTATGTAAAATACTGTAAAAAATTATTAATAAACGACTCATATGGTATTTAGAATCCCGCAATCTGCTATCTAATATTCAATGTGGTTTTCACCGGAACCGATCTACAGTGGATCATCTTGTCCGTCTAGAGACGGCTGTCCGTGAAGCTTTTCTCCATAAGCAGCACCTTCTGGCTGTCTTCTTCGATCTGGAGAAAGCGTACGATACCACCTGGCGGTACGGCATTTTGAAAACACTTTTTAATTGGGGGTTTCGAGGAAACCTTCCTTCTCTTATATCTAATTTTATATCGGATAGACACTTTCGGGTAAGGTTAAATAACACCTTATCCGAGGATTTTATTCAAGAAAATGGGGTGCCTCAGGGTAGTATTCTGAGCTGTACGTTGTTCGCTATCGCGATAAATAGTATTGTGGACAACGTGCGCTCACCTGTTCGTTCATGCCTCTTTGTGGATGACTACGCAATTTATTGCAGTTCGTCAAATCTCCACAGGGCTGAACGACAGATACAACTGAGTGTTAACAATCTTTGGTCGTGGGCATCGCGTAATGGCTTTCGCTTCTCTGCAGCCAAAACGACGGTCGTCCACTTCCATAGATTACGCGGAATACAGCCAGCCTCCAATATTTTAATGAACCACGCTGTTCTTCGAGTCTCAGAAACCGTAAAGTTTCTGGGACTTTTATTTGATTTTAAATTAACTTGGATCCCCACATCAAAGACTTGAAAGCGAGGTCTATAAAAGCACTAAACCTGCTCAAAGTGGTTAGCGGTCGGTCCTGGGGTGCGGATAGGGAAACCTTGATGCGCCTCTATATAGCCTTGGTGAGATCAAAACTTGATTACAGCAGTTTTGTTTATGGTTCCGCTAGACCCTCGGCGTTAAAGATGCTCGATAGCGTCCACAATGCTGGCATTCGACTGGCTACTGGTGCTTTTCGTACCAGTCCAGTCGTCAGCATCTGTGCCGACGCCGGTGAGCCCCTCTTTCTTACCGGCGGTCTTACCTCCTGGCATCTTACGTGTCCAAACTGCACTGCATGCCAGAGCATGTTGCCTACCGCCCTGTTTTTCATCCTCCTAACCGTGTCTTGTATTAAACCAAATGGTAGACAAGGCCCCGGTGGGATCCGGGAGTATCGGTTTTCGACACGGTGGGGTGTGGCCCAAAGGGTATCCCCATACACCAGGTCGGTTTTCCCTGGAAAAAATGCCCCTCCGAAAAGCCTTTTGATCTTGCCAATTTCCCTTAAAACGACCACCCCCAAATTTGTATATGAAAAGGACCCTTTAAAACTCCCCCACTCGCTTTTGGGATTTGAGCAAATTTCACTAGGCTCAAATTGGAGTCCGTGGGGTGTGCTTTTGTTGTGGAAAGGGGTCCCAAATTTTAAAATTTGGTTTTCAAAGAAACCCGTGTTTTTACGGTGAAAAGTATCCATTTTTAAATCTTTTTGTTTTAATATCGAAATAGTCCGTTTTTGTTCTCATTGCAGGATTTATGAGTTTCTCTGTTGGCATTGATCACCTTTTTCCCGGGAAACCCCCCGTGCAGTGATACATGAACAAAATTTTAAAAATTTATTCATTTTAAAACCCCGGGCGCCTTTTTCTGTATTCCTGGCACGTGGTCTTTCCCGGGTATGAATGGCACCCGGCAGCCAAGGAGGGAGCGAGCTTGCCTCCGGGGCGGTCGGGGGTCATGTTTTTTTATCTTTGGGGTTTTGTTTGGGTGGAGGGTTACGCACCCGCCCCCCCGGGGAGGGGTTTTTGAATAGTCCCGCAGTAACCCCCGCTTGTCGTAAGAAGCGACTAAAGGGGAGGTTTCTGTGCAGGGCGTATTGTGTGGGGCAAACCTATCCTATATCTTTCCTTTCACATCATTTTTTTCTTCCTTCACTTTCCCCCTTTTTTTCATTTCCCCCTTCGCTTTTTTACCCTTACTTTTTTTTCCTTTTCCCCCCCCGTTCATCCCCGCACGAGGCCTTTGGGGCCCTTTTCCCTTGGACCTTTGGGAAAAAACCCGCCCCTCTGTTATTATTGGATACCATGCCTTGAGCCCCGAAGAAATGCGGGGG
>JBCFYV010002255.1:35054021-35110438 GCA_039000515.1 Timema cristinae
TTACTACCCGTTTGAGTTATACTCCTATGTACTAATTTACGCTATTGGGTTTTGGATTAGGATGGTTAAATGTACCCGCATTTAAGTGGGGGGAGAGAGTAGGAAACCAATTAGGAAAATACATTCTTAGTATAACCTAAGGGAATCTAGCCTCGATCTTTCCGTCATTAACAAGCCAGTCTAACACGAAAGTGACGCTTTAGAGCATTCGTCCACTGAAGCGGGTGGTATTAATATTATTGTACTATATTATTAGTATTATTTTAAGTGTTTATACTATTAATCAAAAGTGATCTGCAGATCAATAATTGACGTATAAATATATAAAAATGTTTTTAGTAAATTTTGTAACAGCAAAAAAAAAAAAAAAAAAAAAAGTGTCTTCTTACCTGAATCTGACTGTAGTAATGTTTATTTTTAAATCCATAATATCCTGCCGGTGTCAATTAAAATCTGTTAAATTAATATCATTTTAAAGATAAGCGTGTTTTATAGTAACATTGCTCTTAACGACGAAGTACCCGGCGGAGTTTTGGTCTTGCAAAACTTCGTTCGATTGTAGTTCATAGATGTCTCTAGCGTAGCAGGTGTTCCGCAGTGCTGAGCAGCGCTTCGTAGTAGTAGCAAATGGTACTAATTAGAAGTACCGAATCGCTTTAGTTAGCAAACACGCCTGAAGATGGTTAAAATATTGACGATAAGTAATAAAACTATCATAATTTTTATCGTGTTTAGTAAAACCAGATATCTTGGGTTTCACAAGGTTCTCCCACGGAGTTTTTAGATACCTAGCCTTAAAATTATGGGTAGTTTACCAATGGGCGAAAAAAGGAAAAAAACTATTTTCTCAATATCGGCTTCAACGATTTTAACTAAACCTAGTATCTATGCATTTTTTAACATGACAAACAAAATTGAGATTCTCATTCTTCGGTGGAAATGACTTTAAGAATACCTTATATAGACGTATCTCCCATTTTGATCATATCTACGTAAAACTTTGAGATACAAAATAACTTATCATTGCAAAAATATAGGACTATTAAAAATAAAAATAAAATATTTAAAATATATATTTACAAAACCAACAGTTTCCGACCTATAAGTATATATAAATAAAAGGTGGTAGGCCTGAAATTTTATATATATAAGGCGGTAGGCTTGTTCAGCTTTCTGCCGGACAGAAATGTTCCTCTTTTCTAAATGTTTCTGTAATAGTGTATATTATTTCATTTATGCTCTTGGGTGGAGTGTTTCTGAAACAATGTATATGCTTTTGTTTCACAAATCTTGAGATTTTAGTAAGTGTATTTTTATTATTATTGGTGGAGGAACCTAATTGGTCTTGTATTGAGGAGATTTGACCCCCCCCCCCCCCCCCCAAACCAAATTTGGCAAACGTTTGAAAATTGTGTGCTCCAAGGCAATATTTAGAGTGGTCCTTCAGATGTTTTTGAAACTTGAACGTTCCTAGAAGCTATTTGGAGTTTGATACAAGGCTAGTTTCCAGTCTAAAATTCGAGAATATAAGAGGGAGTGTAATAAATATAGAGGGGGGGGGGATATATTCCAGTAGTTGGAGAAGTTTATTCCAGTCAGGGGGGATTATTTACATCAAGCAATAAGCTCCTCCCACCCCACCCCCATTACACCACCACTGCTTGACATAGGTTTATACATTTGTTAAACCTTTTTGTTAACAAAACAATGTATGCAAATTAATACGTAACCGAGCAATGAAATGTTACGCACATGATGAAATACTTAGATTTAAATTTAGCTTGATTCACCTTCGAATATAGTGGGCCCAAGACTTAAAGGGGCCTGGGCCTACTATATGGAAGTCTTGGGCCCCAGTATCATGGTACCAATAGTCCACAACTCGTAGCGGGCCTGTATGTAAACAAGGTATGTATTACTTGTGCATTCTAATGCTTATTATTTAATTATTATTTATAAACAACACGATGGAGGTTTTTTATTACCAGAATTAACTATAAAATAAGTAAAAATATGAACGAAAAGTGACTTTCCATAGGTCCCTATCTCCTAAACTTTTTTCCCTCCATTAGTTGCTTTCTATAACGCAATTTTTTGGCTATGCTATCCTTTTCCAAAACGCGACTACCACGTAATAGGAGAACTTTCTGTATTTTGTTTCAAATATCTTACTAGTTTTAAATAAATGTTTCCATTTTTAAATAAAAAAGGGAGAACGTTTGTGTGGTGTATCGTATCATTTGTTTTCTGAGCTGGTGCTTTGGCAGTTATAGAAATAATTATAATAAAGTGAACCTTTCTATTTCTCAGCCAACAATTTGAATACATTGACATGTTGCATTGGACCACCTTATAAGCAGTTAAAATAATGCATAACTTTTTTAAGTTCTACACATTTCTTAAACAAATTAAATGTGTAATATATTTTGACAGTTGAATTATGTTGTTGCAGTTAATAGTAAGGTGGAAACAGCCTACACTAATGTGTCAATGGCCCAGCCCATGTGAGTGACAGAATTATTATTTTACAGCCACATTGGTTTGTTGGTGAAGGGGAGGTCGAGGTTTGAATACTTGCTGGGTGTACTGAGCTTTTTTTTTTCTAAAGGATTTTTCGCTCTCACTCCGCTAAAATTCGGGTACATTTCCACAAAATTCTACCTTCAGTATTGGTGCAGTTTAATGTGAATATTTAGGAAGGGTTGTAAGAATTGGTATACAATTTCTTAAATTGACTACTGCCAAATAATTAAGGCACTAGAGGAGCTATATTTTCATTTTTTTCACCTAATTTACTTGAGGTATTTAACGGCAATTTCTGAACATACTGATTAACAAGCACACGACTTATAAACTGACTTAAAAAACTAGAAAAGACACAACAGCCAGCCCTCAGCCTTGATTGCATCACTGTGAAAGGGGAAACCCAAATCTCACCAACGATGATTTTTTTCGGCCATGCCGAGAATCGAACCCCGAGACCTTGGAGATAGATCGTAGACAGTCAACAACCTTTTCGGAAACGGGGAGACATAAAACTAATAACGCCAGTAAAATAATGGGCTTAATTTTTCGATAGCATTCCCCCCCCCCCCCCCCCCCAGCACCTGTTCACGTTTTATGCATATTATATGTAAATTACTCTACTTTTGTAAGACTGAGAAGTGAGATCTATACAATTTAGAAGAAATGTATCTGAAGAAAGAGAGGGAACATATTTAGGATAAAAACACGCTCAGTACACCCGGCCGGGATTCAAACCTTGTCACCGGTAAACCAGATTAACAAATGGTTTTGACATTATAACCGTGCTACCGCCATTCTTCATAATGATCGGATAAATCTCAACCTATGATTTATAAAACCATCCCAAAACGACAGATTCAATACCCATTAAACCCCATCTCGCTAACTTTTAGAACTAGATTAACCATTACAAAATCATCAGAGTAAAAACTGGTGGTTTGGGGGGAATTTTTTGCCAATGTATAAAAGGGGTACGGGGCAGACTCCCTAACCAAACAAGATTGGGGCGGAGCTGAGGACGATGATAAATAAAAATGAATATTCATTGGACGTTGCAGTATGAATCTCCTGAACACACAGAGACAACCTACATGGCTAAACTATACGTCGACAAAAGGTTATAAAAAAAAGTCTGGAGGAGACTTGTCCGCCATCTATTGGTTGGTGATCAAACTAAGGGGGTGAAAGAGACGAGGGTGCAGTTTGTCAGTTTCCCAAACAACTCAACCACTGACTGACTAGGTAGATCGATAGCATCAATCACGTCGATAAAAGTATTAGGAAGAGTTATTTTATACTATTAAATTTCAGACCGTTCCAGTTACGGGTGTTCAAGTGTATTTTTAATATTTTTTGACCTGAAAAACCTAATGATAACAAAATCGGGGGATAGAGTTTGGCGTTGTAGTTTCGAATCTATCCTCTAAATCCAAAATTAAATTATACCACTGGATAGCTAAAGGATCAAAGAATGCACTACGATACGCGAGAACAGTGATGCATCGCGTGCGGTGGAGGGGGAAGCGCCGCCATTTTGAGGTTATTTTGCTGCGTATCGAGATTTGCGATTAGTATAACTTTTGACTCGGAGAAGCTAACGATGTTCGTTTATGGTTTAAATCGTCAGCTGTCGTCAAAATTTTATCGATTGTATATAAAACATTAGTTAAAGTAGTGGCAGTGAATATAATAAGGTGTTAGAATAAAAAATTATTATCAAAAATCTATCTTATCATTAATAAAGTTATATTGTATCACAATAATTATTTGTTTCCTTGGTTTTATCCTAAATACATAAATAAAAATATTTAATTAAAAAAATATATAACCCGTTACATAAACGTATTCACGTACAACACACGGCCGTGTCCATGACACAGCCACACCCATTTTTTTAACAGTTTTATTTTGTTTAGAAAAAAAAAATCTGTTCTATGGTTTAATAAAGATTTTTTATAAAATATACACTAAAGGCCACCAACGTTAACATTTCCATCGTTATAAAAACAACTTAAATGTGTTTATTGATCTTTAATAATATTTTACAAATACATTATTAAACCCATAACAAATACAATAATTGTATTCTCTATAACATGAAAATATTCTTAACACTGTTTATTTAAGGTTGATCTCACACCAACCCAGTACAAGTGAGTCAAGCTCAGTTCAGTCAAATCACACAGTCAAGGGGGTTTCATATCGAATCAGTCATTAATTTGACTAAACTGTGACGTATTAATACAATTATTTTATTCGGTGAACTGGCTTTGTTTGGGAAAAATGTGGATGTTGTTAAGTTCATTACTGTTCGTAAGATTATTCGTAGAAAAATTATAAAATAGAAAATAAAATTAAGGGTTCATGTTCGGTTTGTTTCCTGATTTTACTCATTTATTATCAATAACATCTTTATTTCAATCCCTCTGACGTTTTACATAGTAGGTTTTCACTATAATTGTTTGTATATTGTTTTATTGTTTGACCAGTAATATTAATTATCTACTTCATGTTTCTGTCCTCTATGCTATCTCTTTGGATAGTGCTCCTTTATCTAGGTTCTCTATGCCTCGAAATTAGTTAGTTATTGTTTGTGATTTGATTGCCTTTTGTTGTGGTTTAGACTGTGTTTTTTTTCTTTCTTATATTTTCTTGACTCCTTTCACCTTCATAAACCTTTCCTCACTCTTGGAGGCAACAAGAACATACCTGGACCCCTTAGGTCTATTGTTTTCCCACCAAGTGTCACTGGCGTGGTTTTTCGTTCTGCCGATTTAGTGAGTCGTGTGCTGAGACTTGATCAACCCAGAAGTGATGGTTATAGGTTCCGTGAACTTTCACCTGGAAGCGGTCCAATCTCAATTATTCGTGTGTGTGTTAATGACATTGACTGCTCCAAGACAACACCAATCAGACAACATAAAGTGAAGGTGAGTTGCCTCTACCCATTCCCATTCCACCATACAGTCCATTTGTCCGTGTTCGTAACACTGGTCCTCCAGAGGTTTTTAAGTTTTCAGTTCTTGTGATTTACGCTACAATAATCCTCAAGCAAACAAATTTTTTTTTCAACATTCCATTGTTGAAAACGCACGCACGCATTAAACATAAACAGTAGTAAAATAAGCACTAAGACGTACAAAGACTGACAGAAATTCAACCGGTGGAGTCAAATTGTATTATTTGTGTTTTTCTCCTCCTTGTTTGTTATCCTACTGACGGACATATCAGTCCCTTAGCGTTATACACCCACTTGGTTCCTGGCGTTTGTGAATTTCTGCTCAACTATCCTAGCGCCTTAAGAATAAAAGTTTTAAGAGCGCACAAATAGTTCATTTTCATAAGGAGAGCCTTTAACAAAATACAAATTTACCATATTATTTTATGACCAACATTGATAACATTTTACTATATTTTTAGTGTTATTTTATAGGTAAGGATAAAAATTTTCAAAACTGACAGCTAAAAAACACATTAATTGACGTATCAACACTCAGGTAATGCATTCTATTTCTCGATATTAAGTTGTTGACAACTCGCGTGCTTTTAAGGTATGTAAAACTCAGAATATCTATTGTAATAATTTTAATGGTTGCTATTTATGTGTGTGAAACGTGGTCTCTTAACTTACATGACGAAACATAAATAAAATAAGGGTGTTCAAGAACATGGTATTTAAGAATATATTTTATCCAAAAAGAGATGAGGCTACTAGGTAGTGGATGAGGCTACATAATGATGGGTTACATAACCTCTACTCATCACAAGACTTTGGTAGGTTAATCAAGTCTCGTAATTACTGTAGGCAGGGCATTGAGAGCGAATGGGAGATTCTAGAACCTTGTTTAGGGTGATGAATGACAAACTCAATGGGACGAGACCATTGGGAAAATCTAGACGCAGATGGGAGGATAACATTAGAATGGACCTGAAATAGATAGGGTGTAATGAGGTGGACTGGATAGAACTATCTCAAAATAGGGATAGGTGGCGTACATTTGTAGTTGCGGTAATGTACAATGAACTTTCGAGTTATTAATGTAATTGAGTAAGTAAGAAATAAGTTTGAGTAAATCTTAAAACTTTTATATATTTCAAGAACCTTTCTGTGAAAGCTGGAGTGTAGTTTCGAAGCAAAAAAAAAATATATATTTTTTTAAATTCACTTGAACAGCGTTAAATACAGAACTTATCATCTGATGATAAGAAAGTTCCCATTTATCGCACAATCTAACAATATATTGCACTGTATCTTACGAGTCGTCCGGGAAATACGCTTATTTACACTAAGAGGTAAGGGTAATATACCTATATTTGCGTGGATGGAGAGTGGTATGTCATTTAAGGAAAAAAAAAACCCATAGACATCCGAACAAGCTTCTAAAAACCGACTTTTTGTCAACGACAATCCAGTATATTGCGAGCCTTAAATACTAAACGCTGTAACCATTAATACATAGCTTCATATTTTATTCTTATATTGTGTTCAAAGAAAAGTCTTTAGGGCATTACACCAAAACAGGAACACACATAATTTACAGTCTAAATCCTTTAATCCTGTAAATATTAACCACCCGCATCGGTAGATGAATGGTCTACTAATAGCTAGGGTATGCGGGTAAAATTCGTTTAATCATAAGGGCCGCACTGAGCATTAAAATGACTGAGGAGGCTACATTAATAAAATGTATTCTGTACTGTAATTATCTTGGTTAATAAGCGTTCCAACTCGGTATATTACTATCACAAAAAGAAAAGAGTAAGCCCCTAAAAAAAAAAAAGATTAGAAACTAAAAGAGTGTTTCTTGCGATGCCGTCTGTTTGTATCTCAGTCTAGAGCCGCAACTATTTTATTGATAGGAATACAACTTGGTATCTAGGTTTTCCATAAGGTTCCCCAGGGAAATTTTTTTACTTGGATGTCTAACCCTAAAATTAAGGACAGTTTACTGATGGACAAAAAGAGACAAGATCGATTTTATTAAAAGCTGCTGTAATGATTTTTACTTAACTTTGTATCCAGGCATTGTTGAACATTAAAAACAAAATGGCACTGTAATGTTTCCATGAAAATGACACTTTAAGAGTAGGCCTACTTTACATAAGCAAACATTTTCAATTTTGACCATATGAACCAAAATAACTCATCATTGTAATGTAGTAGTGAACCCTACAATAAAAAATAAAAACCAATTATTTCCGAGCGATAAGATATATATATATATATATCATTATGAGCTATAAGTATATATATTATATTGATATATATCATTATGAGCTACAAGCATATAGCTCATAATGATTGGAATTTATATAGCAGCTCTTTTAAAACAGAATTTGAGTGATATGTTATTTAGTGGACAGAGATATTCCTCTTTTCTCAATGTTTCTGTGACATTGTATCTTATTTCATGTATGCTCTTTGGCGGAGTGTTTATGCAACATTTCGTTTCACAAATCTTAAAAAGCTTTTAATAAATTTTTCTAGCATAAGATAGAGAAGGAATAAAGTATGTGCGGTGCACAGAAACCTTTTGCTTAAAACAATGGCATTGATGTCAGGCTTTTAATATTATGTCGGTGACCTGGCGGTCTAGGGGTAAGGTGTCAGACTTCTGTGCTGAGGGTCCGAGATTCAATCCTCGGTCCCGGCACAGATTTATCAGATTACCAAACCCTTCTTTCATCTCTGACAAGACGTGTATTAATCACAACTTGTGAATGTGTGGAATGCCAGGCCTCCACCGTGGTTCGGATCCCACGTTAAACTGTAGGTCCTCCATTGCATCTCCCAATCACCCTACCATTACACACTAGCGTAAGTTTGTAAACCCGAACGTGTGGTAAGACGTGGTGATATAATACTAATAATAATTATAATCTTATGTCAAAGTTATTTTTGTAATTGTTGACCAAATATGTCTGTCCGTAGGTCTAGATCCCTCGTGCATTTGTTCCTTTCCATGTGTGAAAACAACTTTTACCATACGTATATGCCGCCAAACATTGCACATATTTGGTGCGAAAATTCAATAACTTTTGAGAACTGACCCATGTAGAAGAAATAATTCAGAGTTGATAAACCAAGCTCACGCGTCAGAATTATCCAAATTATGCCAAATACCCAAATATAACACACCAAAATGTATTTCGTCAACGTTTGTATAAAAAAGGATGGATTTGCATTACATAAAGTTCTTGGGTCATGAGTTTGATATCCCTGCGCCACTCTAGCAATTGACTGGACTGTCGATTACGAGGGTATTAGGCTTCGAATCCCGGTCGGGTGTACTGAGGTTGGGTTTTACTAATTGGCTAAGGTGGATACACTTCCTCAAATGAAACCTCACTCATCCCTAAGATATTAGCATATATATGCTTATAACCCCGACAGGAAGTTGGACACAGTGTTAAAAATTCGTAACTATTTCATACTAGTAATTTCGGTGGTTTTGGGGTATAGAGCTTGCCTCAGGACCCGATGTTCGTTGGTTCATACACAGCTAAGATTGATGGATTTTTTTTTTGGAGCGATACATTATTATTATTATTATTATATTATATTATTTTTTTGTGTTTAGAGGCCCATCGACACAATGAGGTCATTAGGGCCTTAGCATTATATAGGTACATAGTAAAATCTCCATAGGAGAGAGACAGAATATTCACCTGTTTATATAAAAAGGTGAAGAGACAATATAAAAATACAATATAAAAAGAATGGTTCTCAATATGAGAAAAAAAAAACCATTTGAGACACTCCCTAGGAGTACTCAAATTGGCTCAAAGTACAATTGAGTGAAGCACCTGTTAAAAAAAACCACAGGTGTATCACTCTAATAAAAAACAAAACAAAAATTTTAAAACAATATATTAGTTAAAAAGACAAAACTAACATGTTAAAATAATTATTTTATTAAAGTTTATTAAAATGGATAAAACGACAAAACAAACACATTAAAGTATACTAAAATGTTAAAAAGGTCTCAATGAGATAAAATCCAGATGAGCCACTTTATAAAAGTGACTCAAATGGCACTAAAAAGATTCGCCTGGCGTATAAAATGGAGTAAACAAATAACTCCTTCAGCGCTGTTGTCGCGTAGTAAAAAACGAAGGTCACCTTTAAAATCAAGGGCCAGGCGAATAGGGGCATACCTGCGACACTCCACCAAAATGTGGTGCACACTAAGGGGAGCATCGCAAAATTCACACACTGGAGGTGGATCCCCTCTTAATAAAAAGCTATGGGTCAATGAAGTATGCTCGACGCGGAGTCTCGTCACGATGACCTCCTCTCTTCTAGACTTTCGCATAGAAGAGGGCCATCGCGACACACCGTCCCTGATGGACCGCAGCTTGTTCTGAGCATGGGTCGAGACCCACTGCTCGTGCCAGGCGCGTAAGACCCCACGCCGAACATAACCCTTTAGGTCTAAAAACATGACACCCAGACTCGCCTCAGGAGGCAGGCGTGCTGCCTCCTTGGCCGCCTGGTCCGCCAGTTCATTTCCTGAAAGACCGGCGTGACCAGGAATCTAGCAAAAGGCGAGCCGGGTGCTTAGTGAATCAATTTTTAAAATTTGTTCGTGAATCATCTGCACGAGAGGATTCCACGAGTAGAGTGTGGACAATGCCAACAGAGCACTCATGGAATCAGTGCAGATGAGAACGGACCAATGACACTTACGATATACAAAACATAACGATTTAAAAATGGCATATAGTTCAGCCGTAAAAACACTGGATTCACCAGGTAAAGCAAATTTAAAATTGGATCCTTCCACAACAAAAGCACATCCCACGGAGGCCCCGCATTTTGAGCCATTCGTGTAAATGCGTTTAAAACCCCGAAAGCGGGTTGAGAGGAGCTCATTAAAGGTCCTCTCGTATATAAAGTGTGGGGTGGTCGCTTTAGGGAACTTGGCAAGGTCAAAATGGCATTGAGGTAGGCGTATCTTCCAGGGAGAAACTCGACCTGGGGATGTGGGGATAGCCTTTGGCAATATTATCCCACACGTGTCGAAGACCGATAGCATCCTGATCCCAACCGGCCTTGTACTACGCCATTTGGTTTCATACAAGACACGGTTCAGGGGATGAAACACAGGACGATAGGCAACATGCTGCGCCATGCAATGAAGTTTCGACACGTAAGATGCCAGAAGATAGGACCGCCGGTAAGAAAGAGGGGGCTCACCGGCGTCGGCACAGATGCTGACGACTGGAGTGGTACGAAAGGCACCAGTAGCCAGTCGAACGCCAGCATGGTGGACACTATCTAGCATCTTTAACGCCGAGGGTCTAGCTGAGCCATACACAAAACTGCCGTAATCTAGTTTAGATCTGACCAAGGCCCTATACAGGCGCATCAAGGTTTCCCTATCAGCACCTCAGGACCAGCCGCTAACCACTTTGAGCAAATTCAATGCTTTGATACACCTCGCTTTCAGGTCTTTGATGTGGGGGATCCAAGTTAATTTAAAATCAAATAAAAGTCCCAGAAACCTTACGCTTTCTGAGACTAGTAAAACAAAGTGGTTCATTAAAATACTGGGGGCTGGCTGTATTCCGCGTGATCTATGAAAGTGGACAACCGTCGTCTTGGCTGCAGAGAAGCGAAAGCCATTACGTGATGCCCACGACCAAAGATTGTTGACAGAGAGCTGTATCTGCCGTTCAGCCCTGTGGAGACGTGACGAACTGCAATAAATTGCGTAGTCATCCACAAAGAGGCATGACCGTACAGGGATGCGCGCATTGTCAACAATGCTATTTATCGCGATAGCGAACAACGTACAGCTTAAAATACTACCCTGAGGCACCCAATTTTCTTGAATAAAATCATCGGATAAGGTGTTATTCAACCTTACCCGGAAGTGTCTATCCGACATAAAATTAGATATAAAAATTGGAATGTTCCCTCGAAACCCCCAATTAAAAAGTGTTTTCAAAATGCCGTACCGCCAGGTGGTATCGTACGCTTTCTCCAGATCGAAGAAGACAGCCAGAAGATGCTGCTTATGGAGAAAAGCGTCACGAATAGCCGTCTCTAGACAGACAAGGTGATCCACCGTGGATCGGTTACGGCGAAAACCACATTGAATATTAGATAGCAGATTGCGGGATTCTAAATACCATATAAGTCGCTTATTAATTATTTTTTCCAATATTTTACATACACAACTAGTTAAAGCTATCGGTCTATAGCTAGTTGGCTCTAATTTATCCTTGCCATTTTTATATATAGGTATAACGGTTGCTTGCCTCCATAGTGAGGGGAACTGATGAGATTCACAAACACTATTGTAGAGGTCTAAAAGAAGTGCCTGTCCGGCAGGGGGCAGCTGACGCAACATCTCATAGTGAATGTCGTCTGGACCAGAGGCTGTGCTGCCGGACTGGGACAGGGCGTAGGTCAGTTCATCTTTGGTAAAGGGAGAGTTATAATCCTCCCCCCAACTTTGGCCAAAGTCAATAGCATGGCGCTCGATATTCCGCTTATAAACTGCGAACTCGTTAGTGTAGCTCGCAGTGCTAGAAATAGCGGCGAACATCGAGCCCAGTACATTTACGACCTCCACAGGGGATGAGACACGTGAACCGTTCGACATGAGGGCAGGTATATTGTTGTTGGAATTGTTGCTATTACGTAATTTATTGATATTATCCCAAACCTTAGTTGTGGGAGTGGATATTGTAAGGGTTGAAATAAATTTTCTCCAAGACTCTCTTCTGCTTTCACGAATGACACGGCGAGCTCGAGCACGTAGAATCCTGATTGACTCCAGATTCTCCAGAGTAGGACGTCGGTGAAAAAGACGTAGGGCCCTTCGACGGTAAGAAATAGCCAACCGACACTCCTCGCTCCACCAGGGAACGGGACGGTGGCGCGGATTTGGCGAGGATTTAGGGATGGAGGCCCTCGCCACCACGATGACCGTCGAAGTAAAATACCCAGTCTTAACATCGACGTCAGGAGAAGGGGATTCGTGGAAAACGGCGAGCTCGCGGAATTTATCCCAGTCGGCACGTTTAATCACCCATTGGGGTACTCGTGCCGTACTTGGGGAATCTTGGAGTGGGGAAAGCAGTATAGGGAAGTGATCGCTCCCACATAGGTCCGTATGGACATCCCAAAGGAAGAGGGCAGCGATACCTGGGCTACATAAAGTTAGGTCGATGGCAGAGGATACACCATTAAAAGTGGAGAAGTGTGTCTGGGTCCCGGTGTTCATTAGCACCAGGTTTCCCGAGACAAGAATATCCTTTACCATCCTCCCGCGGGCATCTGTAAAATTAGATCCCCACACCAGGTTATGCGCATTAAAGTCCCCCAAGATGATATAGGGGGCGGGAAGTTGCATAAAGAGGGCCTCTAAGCTCCTCTTCGAAATACGTTCACCTGGCGGGAGGTATATGCAGCATACTGTCATCTCCAAAGCAAGGGAGACTCGGACAGCGATCACTTGGAGATCAGAAACGATGTTAATATTTTTGTGATATATATTGCTTCGTGCGAATATAGCCACACCTCCGCTAGCCCGATCAAAGAAAGGTTTGTCGGTACGATACACGTCGTACCCACGAAGCATCGGGTTGTCATTTGGGCGGAAGTGGGTCTCCTGCAAACACAAGATGGAAGGATGCAGGGAAGAAATTTGTAATTTAATTTCCTCTACACGAGCATAGAAACCCCTACAATTTCATTGTAGTAGCGACATAAGTTATTAGTATAAAATTTAGTTATCCTCGCAATCCATGACACTATCTCTTAAAATTAAAAATTGGTTGAGGGCCTTTTTAGGTCCTCTTGCCTTTCCCAGTCTCTCCTGGACCGCCCGCTTTAGGAGAGGCTTCAGTTTAGTTTGGAGAGACTGGGTAGTCGGATCCTTGCGCGAAGGCTTTGTTAAGGCCTTCGACGCTTTTTTAATATTATTCTTTTCGGTGGTCTCTCGCTGGTCCTTCTTCAAGGCGCCAGTGGGACTCGCCTTTACGGCCTCACCTGTTTCGCCATTCATCCCGGCCTCCGGAGGCCCAGAGGCGAGAGTGAGCAACTCAACAGTGGCCGCATGCAATTTATTTCCCCGAGGAGGGCTCGGGGGAGTTCCCCGAGGGGGGCTCGAGGGTGTTCCCCGAGGGGGTCTCCTCGGGGGTACATGTGGTGGAGGCGACTGTTGTGAGGGTGTCGCCACTTGTTTTATATTTTGCATCACCATAGTTGATGCTGGTTTTTTTGTTGAGTCTCGAATAGAGACGAGTGGCACAGGTCTTGTAGGGGTCTTTGCAATATTAACTGCGCAGTGGCAGTTAGGGCAATTTATATTTTGGCTGTAGGAACTTTGAAATACCGGAGCTTGCAGTGCAGTATACTCTTTGCGTGCCTGGGCATAAGGGATCTTCTTTTCTGTTTGGATCTCCAGGACTTTTTTCTCTACTTTCCAATTCGGACAGGACCGAGACCAGGCAGAATGAGGACCCTTGCAATTAATGCAGAATTTAGGAGACTCGCATGGTTGTTCGTGAGCCTCCTGTCCACAATCTGCACAGGTTGGCTTACCACGGCATCGCAGCTTCGTATGCCCAAATTCCTGGCACTGAAAACAGCGCCGAGGGTTGGGGACATACAGCCGGACCCTAAGCACGTGGAAGCCAGCTCGGACCTCCTTTGGTAAGGAAGGAGTGGCAAATGTTAGGATATAACTGTCAGTATTCTTCACTACATTGTTCCTTTTGATGGTAATCCTATATACTTCGGTGACATGTTGAGGGGAAAGCTCCTCACAGATGTCCTCAATGCTTACGCAGTCGAGGTCATAGCAAGTGACCACTCCCTTGCAAACATTGAGGAACCTGTGCGGTTCCACCTTCACCTTTAAATGATTCAAGGGGCTCAACGGTATTGTAGTTATTGCCATTATTTTTGTTGTCTGAAGGTCATTTTCAGTCTGGATCATTATTGTGCCATCGCGCAGTTTTCTAATTGAAACCCCAGACTCGGCAGCTCCACTTATCACTCTTTCGAGGACAAATGGGCTGACACGCCTGAGGTTGTCATTTTCGTCTGTTCGAGACATTACCAGGAAGCGGGGCTGGGGCCTCACCACTTCCTGGATTTTTTTCAATTAAAGGGCTGGACGGCCTTACCCGTTTCCGCCTCTTATTTATATTACGACCCTGCGAGGGGCCGGGCAGTGAGTTGCCAGCAGTGTTTGGCAGTACGGTGCCAGCGGCGACAATATTGTCGGCCATGCCGTGATTGGGGACAACCTACACAATACTCGGATCGTAGACCCAGGTTGACCCAAGTTGGTGCTACCACATATGGCCCTGTTAACTGTCCCGACGAGAGGCTCTATACGACGCTAGACATGACAACCTTCGCATAGAGCATCGCCGAGAGAGAGGTCGTCGCAGCAAGTGGGTGTAGGAAAGTGCCAATTTTACGTCCGAGCCCTCATGAACGCAACCGATCTTTTCCCAAAGTAGGGTCACGGTTATTGTCATCCCTAAGGCCCTTATACTAAGGTATTGCAACCGGCGCACTTTTATTTAGGAGCTCAAGGCAGTGGTATCCAATAATAAACAGAGAAGAGCCGGGTTAGTTGCCAAGGTCGTCAACGGAAAGGCCAAAGGCCTCTGTGCTGGATGAACGGTGGGGGAAAGGAAGAAAAAGGTAAGGGTAGATAAAGCGAAGGGGGAAGAGTGAAAAAAAGGGGGAAAGTGAAGGAAGAAGAAAATGATGTGAAAGGAAAGATATAAGATAGGTTTGTCCCACACGAGGTACGTCCTGCACAGAAGCCTCCCATTTTAGTCGCTTCTTACGACAAGCAGGGGTTACTGCGGGACTATTCTATACCCCGTCCCGCAGGGGGGTTGAGCGATACAAATCCGTTGCACAACTTCCTTCGGAGGAGGTTGGTCCCATGTCGAGTGTGGCATGTATAAGAACCCTGGAAGTTATGTGAAAATACATTTCCCAGACAAAATTGGTGGACCCTTTCACTCTCGTTCATAGAAATCCTAGTGTTCTGATATAATCAGTTGGTTCAGAAAGTGCACTTTAAATACCTCAAATAAATAAATATTTTACACAATCACTTGACACCATTGTTAGAATAAACTCCTAATAGTTCTTACTTCACCCCGTTTAGCCTCAAGTGAAGGGTGGATTTGGATCAGTCTGGGTTCGTTCCAGATATTTAGGTGTGATTGTACAGTGTTTTTTTTTTTACTCTAGGGTAGCGGTTCTTAAACCTCTTTTTATCCGTGACCCCTTTTCATGAGACAAAATCACAAGCGATACCAGCCAATAATGGATGAGTTTTTAATATTCTGTAGTCAGTTTATGAACAGTTTTGGATCAAATTAAAAATCAAAATGATTAAATTATTGCTTGCAAAAAACAAATGCATACGTGCAGTTATATTTAATAGTATTAATTACATGTTCATGATTTACAAACTTAACCTACATAGAAACTCAATGGAAACCATTAGCTTATCCTAAATTATAAGAATGATTATGAAAATTGTGTTCGTGAAATCATGTCGGACGACGTTTATTTCTGTAATAATAATAACTCCATTGTGTGAGACCACAAATGAGCTATACCGACCGAGCGGCCGCCACCGTTCGCGATGATAGTGACAACATTTGCGGATAGGGGTGTTTTGGTCGGCACAACGAGCCCTCAAGTCGTTAATCTCAGTTTTTAGAGTGGAGCTGCTATTTATTCATCCAAGTAGTTCCTCATTTGTGCTAAGTTGGACCCAATCCCAGACCCACTGCTTCACAGAAAAAAAAATTGGAAGCACCAGGGATCGAACCCGGGACTTCGGGATCTGTAGCTAAAAACTATCACCACTAGAATAGTATGAAAAATGTTTTAGTTTATTCTAATTTGAATAGTTCTATAATACATATTTAATTTACTCGCATTTTTCAATGTTTGCTGTGACCCCAGAATAGTTTTTGCAGACTCGAAGGGGCTCGTGACCCACAGTTTAAAATACCTGTGCTCTAGAGCAGTGGTATTCAACTCGGAGTACGCCCTACTGACGGGTAGCAGGAAGCGGAGAAAAATTAAAGATATCTTCTTTTACTGCAGTTCGGACGAGTCAGCTGACCCACTGGCTGACCTTCTTACGAGGTGTAGGAATTATTATGGTAGAATAAAGGGATTACAACATGTAGGCTTACTTACGTAACTAGTAAAAATAAACGTAATGGTTCTTTGTTAATGTGTACTTTTAACACAAATTCTATTAATGACTTAGGCTAATATAAGTTGTAATGCAATAGATTGACCCTAAGGAGTATTTGAAAGCATTGACCATTTATCATTCTAATTATTCATATATTCAAAAATATTTTACATATAATTAAACATATTTTACTTTATTTAAATTTTACAACCTATTACGTGGCGCTTAAATCACGTCTTCCTCTAAATTATTTACTAGTTAGTTCACGCCTCGTGGTAAGATGGCAGCATCTACTGGAGCTAAATTTAAGACAAGTTAAGATCTTTTAAAGTATTTCCTTCGAGAAGCTTCCAAACGCAATAGGTATTTTTCTTTCTGGGTTTGTAGGTGTGTAATTTACCGTTAGGAAGATTCCTTCGAGAAGCTTCTATTGAACTCAGATATATGTGACTTTTTGAAACTCCGTATTTTCACTGTGCAATCAGTCGTGGTTTTGAATGGACGTGCTTTAAGCGATCAGTGATTATAATTGTTAGGCCCTCGACATGATCGTGTTTCGATTAGAAAATATTAATAACAATATGATTTCAATTTAAAGAATAAACAGATATCAAACTTTATGTGATATATTATCATTTATTAAAGTCTAATGATAAGGAACGAGGCATTATAAGTAAAGCACATAGTTGCGTAATAGAAATAATGATTTACGGAGTGACTCTTAAATGACTCTGTTATGTAATATAGCAAATAGCGACACAACGTGGGGCATTTATAATCAAAAATATTACGAAGTGTAATAAATGACGTCCAACGAGGGGCTGAACGCGAAAAGTGTAACAAATAGCATTCCAACGAGGGGCTGAAGAAACGTAATGTAACAAATGGCGACACAACGTGGAGGTTAGTATACAACTATTAACGCTCGCTAAGATTCGTAATGTAACAAAGTATAAGGATTAAAGGGAGGCTTAAAGTAAATGCAACAACATAAGAATGGAAAGCGAGTGAAAAAAAAAACGGTGAAAATAATTTGTGGGAAACAACACTTAGTGCACCTGGCCAGTATTCGAACTCCAACCTTCTTGTCAGAGGTTATCAAGTGAAATGCAAGCCTAACTCCTTAGACCACCCGGCAACCGCTACAGGTGAGACGGGGACTGATAGTTACGAAAATAAAACACCGTAGTTATTTTTTATTGTGATTAAATGGCTTAATTAAAATACAGAGGAGCTAACGTTCATCTCCATACGATGCCCCAGTTACAAAATTATCTTAAAGGCACTAAAGGCAATCTATTTTCCCTGACACAGCTAGAGGATTTATTTCTTTATTTTTTAAACTTTTTTTTAACTATCATATACGAAGTTAATTGAAATTCTGAAGTAAGGGGTGGCTAAAAAAAATTTTTAAAATGAATAATGAAAACCCCGGTAACTCTTCTCTTTGTTAAAGTTCCCCCACTTTACCTTAAGCAACGCCCCTTTCGAGCTACAATATCACTGCAGTCGTAAAGAAAGAGAAAAACGAGCGGAAAAAGTTTCAGTAAAGAGGAGAAGTGTTTAGTGACCCCATTTAACTGGACCTGCAACCCATTAAACTGTTCCAACCCTTTCCACCCCTCTCCAGCACCCTTTATGTGCTTCCCTTACTCCTTTCACATTAACTGTTAACCTACCACAACCAAGACACGACCCTTTTTCAGCTCAGTTATTTATAACCGCCCACCGAAAGTGCCCCCTTTAACCTCCCCACTACCAACCCCTAAAAATCATCCCCCACAGCTAAACTGTTTGCCAACTTACCCCTACGCACCCCAACACTTATATTTACAAATTTCTCTTCTTTAAATTTTAAATCATTTTTATCTCACCCATAAAACAATTCTAGGTGCATCTCTAAACTTGAGGAAAGAAAAGTTACTCATTTCCTTCATCTGAGTAGTAACTCTTCAAGATACGTACTTTCATTTAACTTTGTTGACAAAAACAAAACGTATTATTAGGGTGGGATGGAAGGGGGACACGAGAAAACGTAAGTGTTTTTGCAGTTTTTATCGCAAAACTTTTTTTGGTCAAAATAAATTGAATATTGCTCCAGTACAAACATAGAATTTAATTTTCTTCACATATTGACCTCAACTTTTCTTGAATATTTGTCAAAAGTGTTCTGGAATTTAATGTCAACCTTTTCTCTTCATTTAAAAAGTTACTCATCTAATGCCGCCATGCTCATGACAGATATTCAGGAACTGTTGATATAAACATGTTAAGAAAAGTAAACTGGAGCAATATTTTATTTATTTTGGTCAAAAAAAGGTTTTGTCATAAAAACTGCAAAAACACTGGATTTTTCCCGCATCTCCTTTCATCCTCCCTTAAGTAAGTTCCATTTTTTTTTTATCCGCCACGTTTTACCTACCCGTATTTAATTACGTTATTGGCATAGGAATGAGCAAAATATATCTGAGAAGGAATGTTACCACATTTGCATGTAAGGAGAATGGGAAATAATTAATAGGAAGCCACCTTCAGTACATCTGACAGGGGTTCGAACCTGATGTCACCGTCACTGGTAGGAAAAAATTCCAACCTTAAAAAGTAAATTTGTTTAGACATCCACATCTCTTCTCCACTATTTCGGGTACATTTTATCTCTCAACAAACCTCCCCGTTTATATTCTTGATGTGATATTTAATAACCCTAGTACAGTACAGTTTTTATAAGAAGGGATATTTTTCCGACAGAATGAGAATCTACTAAATTTATATTCACGTAATCATTCATCAAACCATGTGATTTGAAGCTGTCACTTTTGATATATATCATCAATATCTATAAAATAACATGAGTATTATATTGACCTCAAAAAATATGTATGTATTGTTCAAAGGACCTACTAATGAAAATTTGGATGTAAAAAAGTATTAAGAACAAACATGTTGGTAAATCAGATTCCTACTCACGCTACTTCACTCTGGCAAAGCTGGTCATGGAAGGTGCCACTTCACGATACCAAATACTAGATTGGACAGAATGGTTTCAAAAAATTATATTAAGGTGGAAGTGTAAATAAAGAAAGAAAACGTAAGTGTTTTTTGCATTTCTTACAGCAAAACATTTTTTGGTCAAAATAAATAAAATATTCATCCAGTAGAAACATAGAGTTTAATTTTCTTCACATGTGACCTCAACAGTTCTTGAATATCAAGGGTGTTTAGGAATTTAATGACAATTTTTCTATTCCTTTAAAATATTTCTCATCTAATACCACTATGCTCATGATAAATATGTGAAGAAAATTAAACTATGTGTTTCTACTGGAGAAATATTTTATTTGATTTGACCAAAAAAAGTGTTGCTATATAAACCTGTGCAAACATTTACTTTTTCTCACGTTCCCTAAACTCTCACCTTAAAAATATTATTTCAAGGGGAATATAAGTCATCTATTCAGATTAATAAATGTGAGAATATTCTATGAATATACATTACACGCCTTACCGACTATTTGGAATACACACAATTCACAGTAATTTAAGGACAAAGGATTAGGAAGGTGATTAGTGAGTATCGAGTAAACTTACCAGCATTTCTCAGGATATAGAATTGGAAATCCAGTAAATGAATCGCTTTGTGGAAAGCCACCACCAGTGTATATTTTAATTAGCTGTCGGAATGCCGTATGTAAAGTAGCACATTAACTCTCTAACTAGTAGTATAGTGCAGTGGTTATTATATAATTATGATATAAATTCTGCGAAAGGATAACGAAGGTAAACTTTAATCAAAGAGATTGAAAACAAAATTGTGAGGGGGGCGGGGGGAGAACTGTGGTATATACGGCAACACGGGTGTGGATTTATTCATTTCATAGCTATTATTTCTAGCTTTAAGAAAAGTTCAAAGTTTCATAACTTTCAAAATAAACGATACAAGACAAGCATACATACTTTAACATATTGTCTATTATAGTTTTTGATAACGTTTTCAAAATTAACTAACTACTCCTTAATATATTTTCTTCAGAAAACCCAATATTATTTATTATTTATTTGTAAAAATAAAAACGTATTATTTTCATCATTAAAATCTAGTCCCAGATATCTAGTTTAAAGTCAGTTTTTAAGGCTAATTTTTTTTAAAATAAAATTTTTAACACTTTTTTTAAATATAAACAAACAACCCTTAAATTGGTTTATTTTAGAAAAATAAACATACCATATTCTTTATCATGTAAAATAATCCCCCAATACCAATATTGAACAAAATCGTTAAAGCTATTTTTTCAAATTATACAAAATTAAAAAAAAAGAACATCGGTAAATTACTGTAAAATAATATTTTTTTAGAAAAACAAATATATAGGCATAGTAATTATAATATTTATTTATTATAAATAAATTATAAGTATTAATTATCCATAAATTAAATATTTTCTTTCTTAAGTCAACAACTCAAGTTTGGATTGATGTGATTTCCGTCCATCCGAAGCTAGGCATTCACTCACCCCTTTGGATGGTCAGTGCTGCCTACACAATCTGGTAGAAATCTCATATACTAGAGGGGTTCAAGTAATATGTTGGTTCACCGTCCTTCCACAATGAATTTCTATGAGCGAGCGCGAAAGGGCCTAACAATTTTGCTGGAAAGCTATTTTAACATACCTCCCAGGGTTCTTTTACATGTCACAATCGATATGGGACCACCGGTTTTACTTCCCTCCGAAGGAAGTTGTGCTACGGATTTTTATTGCTTCATAAAAATCCATCGGCCCCGGCTGGGTTTGAACCTGCGATGGTTGGGTCCTGAGGCGAGCATTTTACCCCAAGAACACCGAGGTCAAAATACACATAGCTATATAACTATATATAATGTAAAAAACTTAATAGATATCCATTTTGAACCGAATTTCTAGAGCTACTTTTTAAAATATTAAAGTTTAAAAAAAACAGTTGCCCTATAAAATCTAAGATACCAAATTCGAAAAATACGTAGACATAATTATAAAATCAACTTTTTTGGGGGGGGGGGGGGGGGGGGGGTTAGACATACAAAACGTTAAGATTCATAATCTGGATTTCGACAATTTTTACGATCACAATATTTTCTCTTGAGATGAGAAAGTAAAAATGTGTGTTGTTGATTGACAAATTAATTATCCCATGTAATTAGATGAATGGATTATAAAATGTGTTTATCATTAAACTTACATCAAAGTTCTACCTAATCAAAAAAGAATTGTTCAATCAAGTTTATATACACTCCAATTTAAATTTACTAACACATTAAATCACAATATTACTAAAGGGCTAAAAAACACGTATAGTCCTTTGATACTTTATAGATTACAAATATCTCCTAATTTAGGTATTTTTAGGTTTTAAAAATGCTTTGTAATCAAGGTTTAGGAAACTTCCCATTTAGAACTTTATTTACATACTCTTCTAATAAAAAATATCAGTACTATCATGCCTGACACAAGTTTCGGGCCAGGTGGAAAGTAACGTTAAAATGTTAAAATAGCAAAATAAAACTTGGCTCTATAAGTTTGTTAGAAATACAAACATTTGTTCAACAATTTTTAAACAAACACATCATCTACTAGCCAACTAGTGTTTTTTTTTTCTGAAAAATACATGTCTGAATATATATATATATTTATTTTGTAAATCCAGTTTGATTTAATCATTTTACCATAACTTTCAAACAAATCTTTATATTATAATATACCTCTCTCAACAAACTAAATTGTCGCCACTAATTCATGGCAGTCCAAATATTAAAATATAATTTAATCTGGTTTGCCGGTAATGGGGATATCGGGGTTTAAATCTTAATCAGGTGTAGTTAGAATGTTTTTTCTCTAATTTTTTCCACTCTCCCTAAACAAAAATGATGTTACATTGCCTATAAATTATTCCACACTCATCCCTATAACATTAACGTAATTAATCAGTATGCTTATGTGTCGAATGGGCAATATGTGAGATGCGTTGCTAAAAATAAAATAAATAGAAATCGAAACTAGTGTCTAGACTGTATTTTGACTGCTATACCATTTTATATATGTATTATACTACTATAAAGCCACATGGCTGACTCACTCACTGACATTAATGTTTACCCACTTCTAGATGAGATAGAAACTTGAGATTTGGCAAACTTATAGTTTCTAGCTTGTAACCGACGGGAAAATTCCAAAAAGTTGAAAATTTAAATGTTTAACCCCCGAAAAAAATTCAAAATGGCGGAGCAACTTTAAAATCTGTGTGGACCTTTCTTTGGAGGTCTCTTGTGGTTAAACGATAAGACCTATCAAAAAACGGCTCTGGAATTACATTAGTTTACATCCACTTGCAAAGAAAGCTCAGTGGGGTTTTGGGGGCGGAACCCCCAAGGAGCAAAGCGAGTTATTATATAAACTTGTTTTATCTATGCTCGCTAAGTGTTCTTCCATTGTGAGGTTTTATTTTTACCCTAAAGTGTAGATTTTCACGCCTTCTATTATTATTATTATTATTATTGTTTAACGGCCCATCGACACATCTAGGTCATTAGGGCCTTGAAATATATTAAAAACATAATAAGATCCCCATAGGGGAAAGAGATAAAACATTCACCATCTGAGACACTCCATAGGAGTGCTCAATTGGACTCTTGGTATAAATTAAGTGATACACCTGCTAAAAAAAAACCACAAGTGTATCACTCCAATAAAAAGACAAAACAAACATATTAAAATATAACACGTTAAAAAGACAAAACATGTTAAAATGATCATACGTTAAAAAGACAAAACAACATGTTAAATTGTAATAAAACCGTTAAAAATATCTCAATATGAGATAATATCCAAAAGAGCCACTTTATAAAAGTGACTCAAATGGCATTAAAAAGATCCGCCTGGCGTATAAAACGGAGTAAACAAATAACTCCATCCGCACTATCGCGTAATAAAAAACGTAAGTCACCTTTAAAATCAAGAGCCAGACGGATAGGGGCTAGTTTGCGACACTCCACCAAAATGTGATGCACACTAAGGGGAGTATCACAAAACTCACACACTGGAGGTGGATCCCCTCTTAGTAAAAAACTATGGGTCAATGAAGTATGCCCGACGCGGAGTCTCGTCACGATGACCTCCTCTCTTCTAGACTTTCGTATAGAAGAGGGCCACCGGACACACCGTCCCTGATGGACCGCAGCTTGTTCTGAGCAGGGGTCGAGACCCACTGCTCGTGCCAGGTGCGTAAGACTCCACGCCGAACATAACCCTTTAGATCTAAAAACATGACACCCAAACTCGCCTCCGGAGGCATACGTGCTGCCTCCTTGGCTGCCTGGTCCGCCAGTTCATTTCCTGGAAGACCAGCGTGACCAGGAATCCAGCAAAAGGCGAGCCGGGTGCTTAATGAATCAATTTTTAAAATTTGTTCGTGAATCATCTGCACGAGAGGATTCCACGAGTAGAGAGTGGACAATGCCAACAGAGCACTCATGGAATCCGTGCAGATGAGGACAGAACGGTGACTACTTCGGTAAACAAAACACAAAGATTTAAAAATGGCATATAATTCAGCTGTAAAAACACTGGTTTCATTAGGTAAACCAAATTTAAAATTGGATCCTTCCACAGAAAAAGCACATCCCACGGAGACTCCAGATTTTGAGCCATCAGTGTAGATGCGCTCAAATCCGTGAAAGCGAGTGGAGAGGAGCTCATTAAAAGTCCTCTCATATACAAAGTTTGGGGTGGTCGCTTTAGGGAACTTGGCAAGATCAAAATGGCATTTCGGAGGGCGTATTTTCCAGGGAGAAACTCGACCTGGTGATGTGGGGATAGCCTTTGGCAAAACTATCCCACACGTGTCGAAAACAGATAGCATCCGGATCCCAACCGGCCTTGTACTACGCCATTTAGTTTCATACAAGACACGGTTAGGGGGATGAAATACAGATCGGTAAGCAACATTATTTGGCATGCAATGCAGTTTCGACACGTAAGATGCCAGGAGGTAAGACCGCCGGTAAGAAAGAGGGGGCTCACCGGCGTCAGCACATATGCTGACGACTGGACTGGTACGAAAAGCACCAGTAGCCAGTCGAATGCCAGCATGGTGGACGCTATCGAGCATCTTTAACGCCGAGGGTCTAGCGGAACCATATACAAAACTGCCGTAATCAAGTTTTGATCTCACCAAGGCTCTATAGAGACGCATCAAGGTTTCCCTATCAGCACCCCAAGAGCGACCACTCACAACTTTAAGTAAATTCAAAGCTTTAATACACCTCGCTTTCAGGTCTTTGATGTGGGGGATCCAAGTTAGTTTAAAATCGAATAAAAGTCCCAGGAACCTTACGGTCTCGGAGACAGGTAAAACAACGTTGTTCATTAAAATATTGGGGGCTGGCTGTATTCCACGTAATCTATGGAAGTGGACGACAGTCGTCTTGGCCGCAGAGAAACGAAAGCCATTACGAGATGCCCACAACCATAGATTGTTTACAGCGAGTTGTATCTGTCGTTCAGCCCTGTGGAGACTTGATGAACTGCAATAAATTGCGTAGTCATCCACAAAAAGACATGAACGGACAGGTACGTGCACGTTGTCCACGATGCTATTTATCGCGATAGCGAATAACGTAGTGCTTAAAATACTACCCTGAGGCACCCCATTTTCTTGAATAAAATCATCGGATAAGGTGTTGTTTTAACCTTACCCGGAAGTGTCTATCAGACATAAAATTAGATATAAAAATAGGGAGGTTCCCCCGGAACCCCCAATTAAACATGGTTTTTAAAATGCCGTACCGCCAGGTGGTGTCGTAAGCCTTCTCCAAATCAAAAAAGACAGCCAAGAGGTGCTGTTTATGGAGGAAAGCGTCACGAGCTGCTGTCTCAAGGCGAACAAGGTGATCCACCGTGGATCGGTTACGGCGAAAGCCACATTGCATATTGGATAGTAGATTGCGGGATTCTAGATACCATATAAATCTTTTATTGATCATTTTCTCTAATATTTTGCATACACAACTAGTTAAGGCTATCGGTCTATAACTAGTTGGCTCTAATTTATCCTTGCCACTTTTATATATTGGGATAACGGTTGCTTGCCTCCACAGTGTTGGGAATTGACGAGATTCCCAAACACAATTGTAGAGGTCTAAGAGGAACGCCCGTCCAGCAGGGGACAGTTGGCGCAACATTTCGTAATGGATATCGTCAGGGCCAGAAGTTGTATTGCCCGCCTGGGACAGGGCATAGGTAAGTTCCTCTTTAGTAAAGGGGGAGTTATAATCCTCCCCCCGACTTTGGCCAAAATCGATAGTAAGGCGCTCGATGCTGCGCTTATGCACCACGAACTCGTTAGAGTAGCTCGCAGTGCTAGAAATAGCGGCGAACATCGAGCCCAATACATTGGCGACCTCCATAGGGAGGAGACAAATGAACCGTTAGACATGAGTGCGGGTATATTATAAATGGTATTTTTGCTACTACGTACTTTACGAATGTGATCCCAAACCTTGGTTGTGGGAGTGGAAATAGTAAGGGTAGAAATAAACTGTCTCCAAGACTCTCTTCTGCTTTCTCGAATAATACGGCGAGCTCTAGCACGTAGAATCCGGAATGACTCCAGATTCTCCGAAGTAGGACGTCGATTAAAGATACGCAGGGCTCTTCGACGGTTAGAAATAGCAAGCCGGCACTCCTCGTTCCACCAGGGAACAGGACGGTGGCGCGGGTTTGGCGAGGATTTTGGGATGGATGCCCTCGCCGCCGCTATGACCGTCGAAGTGAATTGCCCAGCCTTTACATCGACGTCGGGAGAATGGGGTTCATCGAATACGGCGAGCTCGCGGAATTTATCCCAGTTAGCACGTTTAAGAACCCATTGGGGTAACCGTGCTGTACTGGGAGGATCTTGGATTTTTGAAAGCAGAATTGGAAAGTGATCGCTGCCACATAGGTCCGAGTGAACCTCCCAAAGGTAGTGAGCAGCAATCCCGGGGCTACATAGGGCTAGGTCGATGGCAGAGGATACACCATTAAAGGTGGAGAAGTGTGTCTGGGTCCCGGTGTTCATTAACACCAGGTTTCCCGAGACAAGAATATCCTCTACCATCCTCCCGCGGGCGTCTGTAAAATTAGACCCCCACACCAGGTTATGCGCGTTAAAGTCCCCAAGATGATATAGGGGGCGGGAAGTTGTATAAAGAGGGCCTCTAGTGTCCTCTTGGAAACACGTTCACCTGGCGGGAGGTAGATGCAGCATACGGTTACCTCCATAGGAAGGGAGACTCTGACAGCAATCACTTGGAGATCAGAAACAATATTAATATTCTTATGATATATAGTACTTCGTGCGAATATAGCCACACCTCCGCTAGCCCGATCAAAGAAAGGCTTGTCGGTACGATACACATCGTACCCACGAAGCATCGGGTTGTCAGTTGGACGGAAGTGGGTTTCCTGCAAACACAAGATGGGAGGATGCAGGGAAGAAATTAGTAGTTTAATTTCCTCTGCACGAGCATAGAAACCCCTACAATTCCATTGTAGTAGCGACATTATTTATTGGTATATAATTTAATTAAATATCCTCACAATCCATAACACTATCCTTTAAAAATAAAAATTTATTGAGGACTTTTTTAGGTCCTCTTGCTTTTCCCAATCTCTCTTGGACCTCCCGCTTGAGGAGAGGCTTTGGTTTGTCCTGTAGAGACTGGGACGGGGGATCCTTACGCGAAGGCTTTGTTAAAGCCTTCGACGCTTTTTTTAAAGTTATTTTTTCGGCGGTCCCTCGCTGGTCCTTCCCCAAGGCACCAGTGGGACTCGCCTTTGCGACCTCGCCTGTACCACCACTCATCCCGACCTCCGGCGTTCCTGAGGCGGGGTTGAGCGGCTCGACAACGGTCGCAGATGGTTTAGGACCCCGGGGAGGACTCGGGGGTGTTCCTCGAGGAGGACTCGGAGGGGGTCCACGAGGAGGGTCCGGAGGGGTCAGGGGTGTTCCCCGAGGAGGCCTCCTCGGGGGTAAAGGTGGTGGAGGCGACTTCGGCGGGGGTGTCGCCCCATGTACTAATTTTGGCACCACCATAGATGGTGCTGGCTGTCTTTTAGTGTCTCGAGTAGAGACGATTGGCACAGGTCGTGTAGGCGTTTTGGCGATATTAACTGCGCAATGACAGTTGGGGCAATTTATGTTCTGGCTTACAATTTGACTATAAGATGTCTGAAATACCGGAGCTTGACTGGATACATATTCCTTGCGGGCCTGGGCATAAGGGATCTTCTTTTCACATTGGATCTCCAGGACTTTTTTCTCCACCTTCCATTTCGGACAGGTCCGAGACCAAGCAGAATGCGGACCCTTGCAGTTGATGCAGCACTTAGGAGACTCACACGGTGTATCGTGAGCCTCCTGTCCGCAATCCGCACAGGTTGGCCTTCCACGGCATCTCAGCTTCGTATGCCCAAATTCCTGGCACTGAAAACAGCGCCGAGGGTTAGGGACATACGGCCGGACCCTGAGCACGTGGAAGCCTGCTCGAACCTCCTTTGGGAGGATGGGAGTCGCAAAGGTGAGGATATATGTATCCGTCTTTTTCTCTTGTCCGTTCTTTTTGTTAATGATCCGGTAGACCTCGGTGACATGCTGGGGGGAAAGCTCCTCACAGATATCCTCAACGCTTACACAGTCGAGGTCATAACAAGTGACCACTCCCCTGCAAACATTGAGGAACCTGTGGGGCTCTACCTTCACCTTTATATTTGCCATATTACTCACCGGTATTTCGGAGATCGCCATAATATTTGTGGATTGAGTGTCGGTCATAGTCTGAATCATAATGGTGCCATCACGCAGTTTCCTTATTAAGACGTCAGATTTTGCTGCTCCATTTATCACTCTTTCGAGGATAAATGGGCTGACACGTTTTAGATCTTCACTTTCACTCACTCGAGACATCACCAGGAAGCGGGGCTGGGGCCTCACCACTTCCTGGCTTTTTATCAAAACAGGGCTGGACGGCCTTACCCGTTTCCGCCTCTTATCATTAATACGGCCCTGTGAGGGGCCGGGCAGTAAGATGCCATCAGAACTTGGCAGTACGGTGCCAGCGGACAGTAAGGTGTCAGCTGTGACAATGGACTCAGTCATGGGTGGGAGGACAACCTGCAAAAGTACTCGGATCGTAGACCCAGGTTGATCCCAGTTGGTTCTACCACATAGGGCCCTGTTAACTCTTCCGACGAGAGGCTCCATACGACGCTAGACATGACAACCTTCATATGGAGCATCGCCGGAAGAGAGGTCACCGCAGCAAGTGTATGCAGGAAAGTGCCAATTTTACGTCCGGAACCCTCATGAACGCAACCGGTCTTTTCTCAAGGTAGGGTACCCGGTTGTCATCCCTAAGGCCCTTCTACCAAGATATTACAACCGGCGCACTTTCACTCAGGAGCTCAAAGCGGTGGTATCCAATATTAACCCGGGAAGAGCCGTGTTAGATGCCAAGGTCGTCAACAAAGGGGCCAAAGGTCTCTGTGCAGGATTTAACGGCAGGGGAAGGGAAGAAAGAAGGAAGAAGTAAGGAAAGAGAAGGTGGAAGAAGGAAAATAGAAAGAGAAGGAAAAGAGTGAAAGAAAAAGAAAGTGAAAGGAAAGATGTAGGATAGGGTTGTCCTGCACGAGGTACATCCTGCACAGATGCCTCCCCTTTTAGTCGCCTCTTACGACAAGCAGGGGTTACTGCGGGACTATTCTAAACCCCGTCCCGCAGGGGGGCACGCCTTCTAAAACGTAGCGGTATTTATAGACTAAAAAAAAAAAAAAAGGATCGTGATTGTATTTCAGACAAGATATGTTATTAATCAAGGTTCACCGGATGAAAGGAAAACAAAGCCTTCTGTCAGTTTATCCCACCTTTCTCGAAACGAAACAATAGAGAGGTTCATCAAAGAGAGATAAAGACTGAAGGGACGTAGGAGAAAGTCTTTAGACGTGTCGAAACACGTAATCTAAAATTAACATGTATATTTTTTTATAATTACAGAATAGACTAGATCAGATATTGTGTCTCTAAACTCTCTTGTCAAGTTTAGTGAAACATGTTTCATCTTCATGTCCTTTGTTAGAAAGATTTAGTCTTACCAATGTGGTAAAAGTTTATTTCAATCGATATGCGAATTACTTGCATTCTGCAGATCGCCTGCAGGTAAACAGCAGCATGACCGCTTCAAATACACACTCAACGTGAATTAACACGTTGGCCGAAAAACGGCAGCAAACTTAAATTTGGTCACGTGACGAGCTCTAAACTAATCACAAGAAATCAGCTCAAATTGCGTGGTTCATTCTGCACCAGTGGAGACGGTTTCAGTTTTAGCCGCGCTTCTCTATGACAGGTGGAAGAACCAATCAAATTTCAAAACCAACCGATTCAATCACGTTTTCTTAGTACCACGTCTTACTACCCGTTCGGGTTATACGCTTATTTACTTAACGTTTTAAAGTTGTAGTACTATTTAAAATTAAAATTTTTTGTTTGACATATATTTTATAAAAATAATAATATGAGAGCTCTAAGCAAATAAATAGGTATATCTTTATTAAGGAGCTCTCTTGACAGTTGAAATTAATTAGGATTTTTTTATTAATGTTTCTTATTACCTGTTCAGGTTATACACAAATATGATAATAACTCTAATTGTTAGGGAAGAGGAAGTGATCAATTTATAGGTAATATAATACACCAATATTTGCGTGGGAGGAGAGTGAGAAACCATTTACGAAAATACACCCTCAATAGACATGACCGGGATTAGAACCCCAATATCCCCGTATTTATAAGGCCAGCCTAACACGAGGTTGACAGCCACTCAAGTGGGTGAAAATTATGGTTATGGTCTTTGGTGGACAGAGAGATATTAGTATTTTCTTAATGTTTCTGTAACTGTGTATATTATTTCATTTATACTTTTTGGTGGATTGTTTATACAAAAATGTATACCATTATTTTGTTTTACAAATATTACGAGTTTTTAGTAAATGTCTCTATTTTAAGATAAAAGAGAGAGGGAAGTTTATGTGGTGCCATTAGTGTTCATGTATTTTCCCATCGAGGTCAAAAGAACATATTTTTGGAGTCGTTACTCAATCCAGTGTTTCTGGAGGAGACAATACGTGTGTTGGAATCAGCAAGCTTAGTTATTCAGTTCACTTTTTCCTCTATACAAAGGCCTACTATTTAAAGCTTACAGTTTAATGTCCCAAATAGTCCAGTTCTTTTTTGTGAAATTACACGGGGTTTTTTTTAGAAACGCGAAAATGCCTTGTGCGTTCTTGTTGTTTTTTTTCAAACACAAAATAATTTCAGTGTGTTTTCTTTTCTTTTTTTCAGACACAAAAAAAGTACTGTATTTTAACGACTCTCTCGTTTTTCCTGGTGTGTGACAACCCTGCCGCATTTGTGTGACGGGAAAGTAGGGAACTATTTCGAACCTTCCCACCAGACAATCAAAGACTGGCGCCTAAAAGACGCAATCCCCGTTTCGGGTCAAATATTTTGTTAAAAGTGTAAACAAATTAAATATCATACATATAATTTTACTATTTATATTTTATTATTATTACTTAATATTGTCAAAAGCTTAATTTCTTGTAAATTTGCTCTCGATCACGTGTCCCTTCTCGGGCCTCTCGCAAGCCTTTTTTTCTCTCTTTCAATATCACTTACAAGATGAGCCCTATAGGCCATTGTATTCACAGCGCTAGCTCCAGATTTGTTGAATTCGACATTTATCACAAAAGAAAAGCAAAACTCACGACAGTTATTTTGACACATACCTCCATTAAGGGGGGTGTTATGATTGAGAGAACAAGTACAAGGCATACAATATTTTATTGAACATATAATAAGTTACAAACAATTGAAGTTACCCAATGATTAGTGTCGTGGTGAATTCTCTGAGTATACAACATTATACAAAAACATTTAGCAAGTAGTTGAGAAAGCACGCTATAATTAATTAACTAGGCTAATCATAAATAGCCCTTTTTAATCAATAATAATAATAATAATAATAATAATAATTTGAGTTACCTAGCACTCAAACAACAGGCTGTTTGATTCACTGGGTTAATTCCTGTATTAATGGAGTTTTATGAGGTGATATTAGAAAGCATATACTCGTAATTAACTTAATCAGACTGTCAACATTGAGTAGAGAATTCCTACAAAAAGGGGGAACTAAGCATATATCATATATTCAAAGGTTTTAAACAGGAAGTTCCAGCACAGCAATAAGTTCACTTTAAAGTTATCAATAATAAACAATTAATTCTAATGTAAACTCATATAGCTCTATTTCTCCAATATATACCTGCACGGAAACTAGGCGATTGGCTACCTCTATATTGTTTATAGCCCATATGAGCTCGTCTATCAACTGCGAGAACATAAAGGCCATGGATAGGAGCAACTAACAAGCTCCCATACATTAGGGATAGATAAGCCCCAATTACGACTGCACTGACAAGACAATAACTTCACGGAAATGCCCCCAATCAAAACTTGATAGAAGAATATACACTAGGACGCTGCCGATTTCATTTGAAGTATCTCAAGGAACCCGTCTAAGTAGTTTTAAATACTAACATTTACAAGTGCCTTGAGAGGCCTTTTTTGAACACTTATGGCAAACAAGTTTAATTGAGAGTATTCATAAGCAAGGACAGCACGAACAATTGACTCGGGAAAAGGCCTAATTAGGCCATGAACACCTAATAGCTGGCCTCTGGTTTCTTGGTGGTGACGTTCCCCTGATAAAAAGGGAAACCAAGTGTCTCAAGTTGTCAAGGGATATCTTTGGAGCTGATAGGGTCAGCGCACAAAATAATGAACTACAAGGAGTCGCTAGGCAACAATTACCTAATGCCTAGCTCAGATTAGTAGGTATCCTAAAGCTAGTAAGCTGTGTTTACACCTAATACAGCAAACTGTTCATCCTAACCACACTAGCCAGCTGTTTAAGCGACTTGAAACACAACAGGTCAAGCCAGACCAACAAGGGTTACACCGCCATAAAAATTAGTTTTGTTTGGAGGGAATCAAATGACCCGCAGCTAAGCTACAGGTATAATTAGACATTAAGAGCAATTAAATATTAATATCCATCTAACCTAGAGATAAACATAGTAATGTCGTTAAATGAAAGATCGCTAAGCTGTCAAATCAGACACACAGATTACTACAAGTAGAGCTACGCCAAGTTCTTGGCTTAGGTTAACAAAAACAACTGTAGGAAAGTGACCTTTAGATAATACCCTAAAATCCCTAGTGTGATTATAAGACAGGTGCACAAACTAACTGACCATCTCCCTAAGTTGAGTAGTCAGACTACGAAGTTCCCTGGTTGTTTATCCTCAAAAAGTGGCGGGGTGCTACCTGGCGCAGAACATCGCCACGGCTGAGTCCGACGCCATAGCGTCCTGGGTAATAGAGACCACTCGCAACTGGTTCTTAACGAACTATAACAAAGCTTTTAATATGCACTGCAGCGTACTGAATATAGTTATGTGACTATTTTAGGCGATGCTCCCCGATTGACACCCGACTAGGAAAGGAAGAGAAGGGGAATCGACCAATCACGCCACAGAGCAACAGCGCTCGGAGAGGCGGATACTTGGAGTGGGTCTCAACGCATGCGCGGGGAGCAGATGATGAAAGACTCGGACTTGAGACGATTTATTTCAATATTTTTCCGGGAGTTACCATCCCAGTAGAGTTAAATGTGGCTCATCAACAACGATCAAACAGAACAACGACCGCATCGGCCTGGCCATGGTAAGTCAAACCACGTTCACTCTTCTTGGAGACTCGATATTTTCTTTGTTGGAGGTTGAGATAATTGAGTGTGTGGGCTAATTCCTACTAGCCCGGCACAATTAAGGAACTCCCTTACAACTAGTTTACTCTGTAGAGGCTCAGCCTCGAATACTTTAATTTACATTTTTCTGTTTTATTATTTGCTTATTATTACCCCTTTTTAAATACTTATAGTTTGACTACTATCATGTTTTTTATTTATTATTCTTGTCATTTATCATTAGTATGTCCTATTTTTTGTAACTATTCATCAGTATTTATCATTATTTAGCTATTGTCGATTATATAGTTGTGTTATTATACGTGCTTTTATGGTACTTGTGTACTTTTCAGCACTGGCCTGTCATATGTCTCACGACTGTTGGCCAGCACTACAGTAAAGGAAATGGAAATTATTATTATTACTATTATTATTACTATAACGAATAGATTGCAATGAGCTGTTAATTTTCACGTCCAGAACACAACTTTAAACACAGATTAATCTATTATATAATCTATTAATTTGATTAAACCTTAATTTTACATTATATTATTATACTTTATGATGGTGATGATGGTATAAAAATTGTTAAAAACAAAGGGTCAAAAATATATTCAATATAAAAAGGTTAAAATGATTAAAAATGGGTTAATAGAGTGATAATTATAAAAATCTGAAATAAAATGAAAATGAATCAACATAGAATGTTTTCTAAAATATCATTTATTTTATTTTTATTAACTGCCCTTTTATAATTATTAGTAATAATAATAATGTCGTGTCTGGGCTACATCAATCTGTAGATCACTTTGCGTAAAGTTTAGCCAGTACTAATGTACCGTTACCCAGGGAACACCCGAATGTACTAATCGTACTTCCTTTCCGTGGAGGATCTTTCCATGTCCCGATGATATGAGGGGATGATAATAAAAAATATGACGGGGTGGATCAAATGAAGACCTTAACCTAACTTAAGCCTAACTAAACAAACCCTGGTGACGAAGAAAGTTATTCCCCTATTGAAAAGTATCTCCTTGTTCCATACGAAAATCGAACCCGATACCTCTAAGTCAGCAGACAGGCCATCTGACCCCAATACCATGAAGCCGGTGACAGTTATTAATAAATTAACTGTGGAATATGTACATTTCCAACAAACGGGATATTTGTAGCATAATTATATTTCTAAGTGTGTATTCAAAGATTTAAAAAAGTGGAATATAATAATTAAAACTTATTTTTCTAAAAAGGAACGCTGTGAAACAAAAACAAATACAAAGCAAATAAATCTGAATAGAGTAACATTAAAATTATACCGAGAACTTGACAAACAAAATAAAGAAAGGGGGAAAAGGTTAACAAAAAATCAGATTAGAACAGTTAAATAAAGTTAGCTTGCAGCGGACAATTGAATTTGAAGTTTCTCTTCACGTACCATTCAATTATTTTTGGAGATAGATTTAACTTCTTCCTTCATATGTTTAAAAAGTTTCTCATTCCTGACAAACATTTTGTGTGTATGTGTATGTGTGTGTGTGTTTGTCTTTAACCGTTAACTTTAGTTCCGCATCACAGAGAGCATATTTCCATACATGAAAAAGGAAGTTATAATCATACTATACTTTGAAAATTGACAACCTGAACACAAGAATCAAACCCTGAACATCTAATTTTGGACGTCAATTCTCAATCCCTGAGCCAGCCTGGTTCATCTTGTATATCCAAGGACCTGGGTTCGATTCCCGTGTTTAGGTTGTCATTTTACCCTTGATTAAATTCGATTCTGCTATCAAGATTGAGCTTGTGGACAATCAGCTATGCCTACAAATAAACAACAAAACAATTACGGAGAACAAAAATATACTCAGGTCTATAGTGCCGCTTACTCAAAGGGAAATATTCTCGCTTATATGGATGGTAGTTCTGAAGCTATCCTCAATTATCTCAAAATGATTTGTTATGAGTCCGTTCACAATTACCTTTATTTGTTTAAGGAAAGTTAGAGCTGTGTTTTTAACCATTAAAGGTGGATTCACACTGAAGGGACGCTAGCAATCACACTCACAGGACTATCGTGTCGCTATCATGTTCTGACTGTTTTGGTCACAGTAGTTGTAAACATGGATCAAACAGAGAAAGATGTGATTGTTGTATGCGGTCTTTATCTTAGATCACAAGAACAAAGCAGAAGACGAAGAAAATGCTGGATGCATTATGTGTTCAGAGCAAGAGATTACTATCGTAATCTTTATGTTGCAGATTATATAAGAAATCGTACTCTTGAGCCAAAATAATTAAGATTATTTCGTCCATAATTAGAGGCTGCACATAATAGTTGTACTGGAATGCTCTGCAATGCAGCCAATGTCAGATTGTTGATAAAAACCTTGGTGAAGTTTTGCACTTGCCGGAAGAAGACGAACTAGGAGAAACGACACATAGTCAACCATAGGACTTCCTATCTCAATTCACACTGACAGGACTGTGCAGTGTGCACCCTACCATCTGGACCGTGACCTTTGAAGAACACTTGTGAAGTGATCCGAGACGAACGATACAGTCCTCTCAGAATGAATCCAATTTTACTTTCATCGGAGAGTTGCGATATTTCAGGTAAAATGCCAATGTAAATGAGCTGGTCACTATTATTATCTAATTATAAACTTAAAATGTAAGGTTTTTAATTTGTCATGGACCATATTTTGAAATAGCAAACCATTCCTTTAGTTTCTGGATATTTGGTCGTCTATAAGGCGACTCAGCATCCCAGTAGGCAGTCCCCTTAGATAAAATAGTTTATGACCTTCCTCTTGATCTAGTGGTCAGTGCCCTTGGCTACTTATCTAAAGGTCCGGGGTTTGATTCCCGGTGGTAAAATAGGTATTTTTCCCAAAAGGGAAACGGTTCTTATGGTAACTATGGTTTGGTTAGTTAGGTTTAAGATTTCCACTGTCTCCACACTTTCATACCATCATCACATCATCTGATTGTGGGTAAGACGTGTAGACAACCTCCAAGTTGTACCCTGGGAAACGTTCTGTTCCCACAGAGTGGCTAAAAGCTACATGCATGGCGACCAAACTAGATATTGCATCTCTCACGCTCAAAATACGACATACACTAAATAAAAATAATAAAAAAGTTTATATAGCACCCATTCTCTGTCGTATTATATAGTTACATACGTACACTTAGTATGCCAAAAGTGCAGCTCAATACCAGATACAAGACGACACCTACCTATACCACAATTTGTTCCTCATATGGAAATGGCCCACTGCATTGTGGTCTAGGTAGGTTTCATCTTGTATTTAGTAATACGCCACACTTGAGGCATGCTAAGTCTTACTATGAGACTGCCCCATAGTCTTACTATCATTTCATTTTCATTTATTTTAGCTATTTAACTGATAATATCTGCACACGACTTAGAAACTAACTTAAATCCGAATAAAACACAACATCCGGCCCCCGGCCATTAATTCATCACTGTGAAAGGAGAAACCCACATTTCACCTATGATTAATTTTTCAGCCATGCCAGGAATCGAACCCGGAATTCCTAGCTCAGTATACATACACGCTACCGACTGAAATACGGTATTGTACTGTCTCAATATCAATCAGGGTTGTCCATATATTTACAATCATGGATTAGAGATGAGGAGGGTATAATTTAGAAGGTACATTTACCCGCATACGCCGGGAAGGAGAATGACAAAACATTTTAGAAAGAACATCTTCAGTACACCCAACCGAGAGTCAAATCCCGATCTCCCCATCACCAACAAACCGGACTAGATGATTTTAACGTTCAGTCCGCGTGACCACAGATCCGGATCACACAAGATAAAAAATAACATTTGTGCAGATGATTTAACTAATTCCGATACCACAAATTTGTTGATGCCGAGTCTTGTTTTAAGGATCATTGTCCTAAACATTTATTTGCGTGTCACTCTTCCCCCTCCCCCCACGCAATTAACGAGGGAACTTTCTTAGATTTTAACTTAAATAGCAACCGAATCGATGAACACACGGTATAAGACGTCAGTCTAGCAATAAGCTGGATTGACTGTAACTGGGAATCTGATGTTTGAGTTTTAACCGGTTGCAATAAGAGTGGTTTTTAAAATGCTTTGTTTTCCTTGTGGTTTTCCTTACGTGGTGTCTCACCATAGTTTTTCAAATGTGTGGTTTTCCATATGTGATGTTTCATTATGGTTTTCAACATATGATGATTACCTATGTGGTTTTCCGCATCTGATGTTTCCCTGTGGTTTATCCATATCCTCTTCGTACTAATGCGGGCTCACTTCCGTTAATAAGACGCAAATGTTGCAATTAAAAACACTCCGATACCAGTTTAAATTTTGTAGTATTGTGAAGAACAGGAAATAGAGAGGTACCCAAGGCGCGCGAACTAAACGTCAAGCTCATATATCTTGTGTGTTTTTTTATATGACGTGAAGGTCGAGGTTCAAATTACGGTCGGGTATATTGTTGGCGGATTTTCGTCAATTATTCTCACGGTCTCTCCCACGCAAATGAGGTCATATTTCCTTTAAATTCCACCTCTCCTATCCATACACCAATAGTGTTTTAAAAGCTGATAATCTGGGCGGTTGTAAAAAAGAAAGTAAAGAGGTATGATTGTAGTATGGGAACTCAATTCATATGCATAGAAGTGGCTGGTCTAAAGACAAGGTTGACTGCAATCTCGTCAAATGGGGAGCGATAACGTGGATCTAATGACGTGGCGATTCGAGCCGGGAGCATAGATTGTCAATTCACAAGTGGCTAAAATTAGTGGGGGTTCTGCTACAGAAAATTTTTAGCCTTTGTTTTAAAATTGTGTAAAAGGGGGGAAAAAAACATGTATAAAAAGAAAATTTATTCAGGAACTCGATAAAATCTTAACGAAAAAAAGCCAAACTTTTTTACTTACTTTAACTTAAATTGTTACAGTTCAAGCGTGATCTATTCATTTAAAAATTAAATCCATTCTTCTTGTTTTAATTTACGCAAAAAGATCAATAATTTTATCCTTGATCTCTGAATGACAATTGAGGGAATTTTTTTCCATTAAAAATACTGCAAGCGCATTTAGTCTTTTTGTTAAATAAAAGAACCGAAAAAAAAAGAATCAAATAGAATAGCTGGAAGCAGAATAATAATCTAATTTTACACTCTTATACACTTTATCACATTCAAGAATATGATACACGGTTTTTAAGCACAACAAACGCTGAGTAAAAAAAACACTTCATTACACCATCACGCCAAAGCCGGAACTGCGAGAGCAACAGTGCTCTCTCTACCTGGCAGTCCCGTCTTCCTCCCCAACCCCTCCTATGTGCGCATGCGCACAACAGTCAAACACCACGTCGCTGGCACTGTGAATCATACAGTTCCATACAAAGATTTTTGTATCTTTTTCATATACTGGGGGATGGTTACTGAAGAACTGACATTAAGCTTAAGGAATATATATTGTACTACAAAAATAGAAAGAATTAAAGATAAAAGGATTCATTATATTACATGTTATCGATAATATCAAGTGGAAAAAGGGGGTGCTGCAGTTCCGCAGTGTCTATACACGAGCCGCCACTGCCACCGACAGATCTACGGACTACTATGTTGGAAGAACACGGATAAACCGCACAATAGCGTCAATCTTACATAAACACGCTTTACCTACTCTCGGAATCTCGTTCGGTCTCGTCAGGATAGAAATCCGAACATCTGTCGCTAGAGAACAATGGCTGTGAATATGCTATTGTTAGTGGTGGTATCTGTCCGCCAACTGGGGGAATGGATATTACTCAGACTTACTGCTGCTGCTATCTGTTCGTTTCCTCAGACACTAGAGGGAGCTAACCGCCACCCCACAGACCTCGTCATTTGGCAAGAGGCGATAAGCTCCCACTGGGACGGAAGCTTTGTAAAAGACCACCGGAGACTTGTGAAAGACAGCTGTGACATCTAGCACTCCAATTCTTGAAATACTCGATAATCGTGTAAAATTGTTCGGTCGTCGAACAGGTTTTTTAAAATCAAAAGATGGAGTGTTATTATAATATAAACAGTCGTAAGAATTTTGTAGTTGATCGTAAGATATATTTTGCTGCCCTTCTTTGGGTGGGGTGTTTCAGGCAATATATAAATATAGTATAACACCTCTCACATAGTTAAATAATTGTTCATACAATTATTATAATCTGAACGTAAAACACAGTATAATACTTTTAGTTCGATACAAAACGGTACCAGACCCACAGAGAACTATCGAAAACTGGAATTACACGAAATATATAATTGAAAAATGAAGCAGTCGACTTGTTTTTTAAAGTAATAAGTATTCTAAACAGATGTATATTTGAAGTAAATAGTATAACATAAATATATATGTAATTTATTAATGTGCGAGTGTCTTTCTACAAGCTCCATTAGTCCATAGATGACCTAAAAAGATGAAATTTTGAACACTTATAGTATAAACCAGTGGTATTCAATTATTTATGTTCACGTAGGCCTACTCCCAACGTTATATCTCCAAAGATGTTGCTACTTACATATAGGCCTACATATTATAATAGTCTGCATCTAAAACGAATAAAATAAATTAAATCCAAATTAATGCATCAAACAATAAGTTTTAAATGAGAAATATACATTAATTTATAACATTTTACGTACCCATATTATGTATTTGCGTACCCCAGGTTAAAAACCAGTGGTTCCCGAACCCAGGGTTGCGAGGATGTTCTTGAATTTCACATGAAGGTCTCAAAAAATATATATAATATTTTTAATTATGAAATATTTAAATTACAAAAACTTTATCAAAATGGTGTATTATGAAGAATTACTTAAATATCAACAGTGTTGAAACAACTTTTTGAAATCCTGCTGTACTAGGAATTTTGGACCCAGCTCAAGAACAAGCCCAGTCTCACTTAAGAAGTTAAAAGAGGTTCTTTTATCCATTCTGAAATTTAGTCTACTTCTGTGAACAAGGATATGTGTTGTACTGTGTCCATCAACATAACACTCAAACTCATACATCCCCCCTACAAAATGAAACAGCATCATGGTTTTCACTGAAAAACTATTTTCTTCATTAAATTTTGCGCAATGAGTCAAATTTTCACGGGAAAATAGTGAGTAATTTTCTATTTTAAAGATTAAAAGGTTACTGAAATTTATTCAATTTAGCTGATAACATTTATCAAACGAAAATAAAAATTCAAAAGAATTCTCCCCAAGAATGAAGAATATTAGGCACTGAAATTGATTTTTTATTGTCACATACCGAACATAGAAAAGTCACATTTTTATTAAAACGGCATTTTAAATTTTGTCTAATTAAAAAGTCATTAAAATTTATTGTTTTTGTTGTTTTAATTAAATCCATTAAGTTAATTTAACAAACACTATTAAGAAAATAATAGACTATCTAAACTACATGTAATGATACTTTTGGTCATATTTAGAGTTGTAATCAAAAAAATGTTTGGTAAACACTGTTATAGACCATGAGACAACCAAACAAAGCAGGATTTTGATTTTCAATTATCTTTTTATTAATGATTTTTTAAAATCAATCTCCACTATAAAAATTATCGGTTCCTCCATCGAGTTTAAAAATCTCTAAACCCAGAAGGCCTAGAGAGCTGAAATTTTTCAAACAGGTAGCCCTTAACCCAAACTAATACAGGAATATCTGGAAGCCCAAAATACCTAGGAAACTGAAATGTTTCAGGGCAGGTAGCCCCTAACTGAAATGGATGCAGGAATACTTGGTGACAAAAATTCCACATGGGTGCTACCTAAATAAGGGGGGCAGGGAGGTTAGGGGGGGGGGGGCGGTTTCTTAATAAACCAAAGTCAAACTAATTTCGAATCTTAGAAGACCGAGGAAGCTTAAATTAAACTGGACTTATTTTAGTGAGCACAGAGTAGGTCTTTAACTACGCTGTAACGTAGTATAAGCTGTGTACAATGCGACTAATATATTCATTTTTTAATATTTATACTGACGTTTTTGGAATTTAGCGAGCTAAACTATGGTGAAAATCAAAGTAATAAGATGATTTAGCTGGAGAACCTTCAAATAAATACTTGTTTTTTTAATCAAATTTTATCAATTGCATGTTTAAAAAAAAAAAAAGAATTTAAATATGACTTCATTTGAAAACTAATTAATCGTTCAGTTTATATAACTATAAAGTTAATTTTTTTTGCTGGGAATTGGAATGGAAACACTTTTTCAAACATAAAAATATGTCCTGAAAAGTATTTAGAGCATTACCAGGATCAATAAGCAATAAGTTTATCATAATTTATTTCAAAACATGTTATTATTTTTACTAAAAATCATCAATGTCGGTGGTCTTGAGGTAAAATGCTCAACTTGGGACCCGATGTTCATGGGTTCAAAACCCAGACGGATTTTTCTTGAGTGGTAAAACCCGTAGCACAACTTACTTCGGAGGGGAAGTAAAGGCGTCGGTTCCATAGTGGTTGTGCATTAAAAAGAACCCTGGAAGGTCTGTGAAAATAACTTTTCCCGCCAAAATATGTAAGCCCTTTCACTCTGGCTCATAAATATTCTCGTGTGCTTACATCAAATAAATTAATACTAAATAATCAATTAAATAATAAAATGAAATATATATATTATATCCATTTCATTTGATCATTTAATTAATTATATATGGTTCATTCTTAAGCTTACGTTATAGCAAAGTTCTTCTAAATGTGTCCTAATCTCATTTGATTCATTAATGTCGAGGTGTGTCAATGGATCGCGTTAAAATAATGACATTAATTAACTGGCAACACACACTAATTTTTTCTGAAATAAAGCCTAATATATACTATATATATATATAATGTTTATAAATTATCGACACGATTTAACTTCATCTAGATGTCAAAAAAGAAGTTTTCTCTGTGCAGTCCTACGTTGGTCTGTATGTAGGCCTATATGAAGTTAAAACTCGACAGGTCGCAAATCGCAAGTAATTGCCCCAATATTTTTGTATTAGCTTTGCCAGTTTTTTTTTTTTATCGTTTGGATCACACACAAAAAAATCTTTGTTAGGATAAAAATTCGTTTAGTAATATGTGGGACGGTGTGAAGGTAGATTTTCCTCCTCAATTTTATTTTTCCTCTATATTTTGTATCGTGTCTAAAAAAATACCATTTATCGTGAAATCATAAATTATACATGGAAATAGTTTGGAACAAATAAGAGTTTTATTTAAATTTAGATATTTATTTTAAAAAAAAATGGATGCAACCATTTGAGCTTGTCAATAAAAAATTTAATTCCTGGAGAGTATCCAGTTAATTTGATTCAATTTAGATAGAGACGAATTTATTTGGAAACCGCACCCGTGACCAAGCGAAAAGAGGATACCAGTCTGGATTAGGGTGACTTAGATTGTCAGGGTTTGGATCCCGGGTGGTTGTAAATAGGTGCTTTTACCTAATGCTTTTCTTCCACGGTAAATTATAAAAACGACATTGATCTCTCAATAGATGAATAGTAATTATCATGAAGACCTCTTTATCTTTTATTCTCATCTTGAGCAAAGTGTTATTATTATTATTATTTATTTAGCACCGCGTCTTACTGCCCGTTCGGGTTATACGCTTTAAGTACTAATTACACTAATGGATTAGGAATTGGGAAGGTTGAATTGGAGGAAGTGAACCCGCATTTGCGTGGAGGGAGAGTGGAAAACCATTTAGGACCCCCCCTCCCCATTCACCCGACCGAAATTCAAAACCTCGATTTCCCCGTCCTCGGCAGTCGAGTCAACACGAAACAATAGCACGTTAGCCAACTACGCCACCGAGGCGGGTTTGAGCAAAGTGGACGTCTCTCTGTGGACACGTGATCGAGATATACCAACCAAGCGGCCGCCGCCAACTAACGATGATAGTGCCAACATTTGAGGATAGAGGGTGCCATGTGTTCAGCACAACGTGCCCTATGACCGACCGTTGATCCCAATTTTCTAAACCAGAGTTGCTACTTCTTTATCCAAGTAGCTCCTCATTTGTCTTACGAGGCTGAGTTTAACCGGTTCCGGATCGCCTGATTCACAAATACATTTTGGAAGCACCTGAGACCAAACTCGGGACCTCTGGATATGTATAAAGGAGCTCTGATCCCTAGACCAAGAGGTGGTTTGGAAAAATATTAAATTAAAAAATTGGTAGGATATTATTTTTGTAAATAGCATTATTATTATTTACTTATATTAGGCTTTTACGGAATATTTTTAAATACTCAGCATTTGTTGATGATTACTAAAATGATTATCATCAAAATAAAACCAAAATTATAATTTTTTTATTTTGAATAGTTAAATATTTAAGGGGGATTTACTCATCACCACCCAATTCAATAATTACATACTATCTGGATAAAAAGGCGCTAAATTATGACATTTAAAACAACACAAACAACAATAATAAGTTAATAACACTTAACTCTAAATAACTCTTCTAAAATAAACTTGAAGATTAACCGGGTTTAAGTTAAAATACATGTAACTGGTCAGAAACGAACCCTTGTCTCCTGAGTCAGGATCATGAAACTAACAGCTCGTTAAACCCGGCCATTTGCGTTGAACTGAATATTGGCCATTATGTATGCATTATTTGTACAAATTAATATAACATTTATATATAGTGTAATAACTCGGTTGCAATGTGGGGGATCAATCACAAATTAGTTCGACATGATTGCAATTTGTTTAACAAGAGGAAATAGCATTAGTTTTATTTTGTTAGTTACGAGCAAACACAGGACTGTAATACATCTCCCCCCCCCCCCCAACTCAATTACTGAAATTGAACTCAACGAACATTTCATTGTTAAACAACCAATCTCTGAACAAACATACAAATGTGTGAAACGCTAAGGTAAATTATGCATCATCCAAAATGGAGGGAATACGTGATTATGGTTGAATTAGGATGATCATTAGAACAATTAAAATTTTTTGTTTTTATTTTAAAAAAAAAGGGGGAACAATTAAAAAAAAGGAAAAAAATTTTTGTCAATGCCATGTGGATATTCCCCCGGGGCTGTTTTTGAAGTTTTAATTTTTATTTTTTTTTATTTTGTTAGCACCATTTTTAACTTCACCTTTTTTAGGTTTACCCCGGGTATTTGTCCCCCCGGGGGGGAAAAGTGGAAAAAATTTTGAAAAACCACCCCCTCAAAAACCCCCGCCGGGGTTTTAACCTTGAACTCCCCTTAAAAGGCAGAAAATTTTACTGTGAGAGTAGGGTTGGGCCCAGCAGTTTAAAAATAAATTTTTTTTAATTTTAATATGTGAAAAATTTTTAAAGTGGGTTTTTGAATCCTTTTTGTTATTTTGAAAAATTTTATTTCCCAAAAAACCCAAACAAAATTTTTTATAAAATAAGGGTTATTTTTTTAACAATGATAGAAAAAATTATTTGGGTTTTAGTAATTATTTAAAATAAAAAAAATTTTTAAAAAAAAACCCCGTTAAATAGAAACCCCCCTTTTCGACCACCAAAAATCGATGGAAATACTTTAATTTGGGCTTTGGGAAAATTTTTTTTTTGTTTTATAATTTTTAAAATTGTTAAAAAAAAAATTTAATAAAAAGTTCCCCAAAAAAAAATTGGATTACTGTGAAATTTATTTTTTTCTTATTCCCAAAAAGGGGCTAAGAAGTAAAAAATGTAGTTTTTTTTTTCCCCCCTTTTTCCCGTTAGAAAAAATTTTAAAATTAAAAAATTTTGTTAAAAAAAAGAGGGACAAAAAATTTAGATTTTGAAATTTTAAATTAAATTTAAAAAAGAATTTTGCTGTAATTATTTTTTTTTAAATTTATTTTTTAAAAAAAGGGTTGTTTTGCCCCAAAACCCAGGGAAAAATTTAAAAAAATTTTTTTTTTTACCACGGGGGTCTTTAAAATTTTCCCGGTTTTTTAAACCCCATAAAATTTAAAATTTTTTAAAGGGGGGTTAGGTAGGAAAGATTTTTTTGGGTAATCTACCCGCATTTTTAAAAAAACATTGGGAAAAAATACTTAGGTTAAATACCCTGTAGACCCAATGAGATTTAAAACCCCAAATTTGGGAAACATAAAAAAACCATCTAAAACAAAATGACACCTTAGCTCATTCGGCCACTGAAGGGGTAAATGCAAATAAAGTACAAAGAAAAAGGGTCAGAAAATATTTCCTTTTAAAATTTTGTGAAAATATTGGCAGTCGGGGGTTCGAACCCCCCAGCCCCCAAAAAAGGGCGAAACTGTGGCCGACTGACCAGTTCCCCGTGATATTATTGTTCCGGGGATAGGGGGGGCCCAGACAGCATCGCGCCGTGTGCTGCCTCAAGGGGTTGGGAAAGGGTTTAAAACTAAAGAAAATTAACGCCCCTATTTTCCCTCGGGGGTTTTTATCCTTTTAACGGATGCAGTTAAAAAAATAGAACCCCCTCGTCAAAAAAGGGGTTTAAAATGTTTTAAAGGGGAAATTTAAAAACAGTCGTCATAAAAAAAAAATTTTACAGCAAAAATTTTTATCTTTGGGATTTTTTAAAAAAATAAAAAATTTTTTTTTGCCCCAAAAAAATTTAATGAAATTTTGTTTTTTTAAAAGTTATTTTTTTAAGGTTTTTAAAATATCTATCAAAATGTTGCTGAAAAAAACTTTAAATTATTTATGGTTTGGGAAAAGAGATCTAGTTTAAAAAAAAAAAAGCTGCCAGTAAGATCTTTCCTTGAAAAGTTTTTGTGAAGAATAAAAAATTTTAAATGAAGGCTACCCAAAAAAAGATAACATGTCACCAAATTTTTTTTAGCGAAAAAAAAATCCCCCTGCTTATGAAAACATAAAAAATTATTTTTAAAATTTTTTTTCATTTCGTAAAAAAATTCCCCGTTTGGAAATCTGCAACTCAAAAACTTTAATTGTTTTTTTTTTTTAAAAAAACCCCCCCGTTTTCCCCGTTCGGTTATGGCTATGCATTATTGCATTATGTTTGGGAGAGGAAGGTTAAATTTTTGGGAAGTGAATCCTCACTTGGGGAGTGAGGGGGGGAAAAAAATTTTTTTTTTTTTAAAAAAAAACCCAAAATTTTCCCCCAAAAAAGGGTTTAAAATTTAAACTTCCCGATTTAGCAGTCTTTTTTTTCCTAACCGAAAGTGGGCCGTTAGTTTTGTGATCCCCAAAAGGGGCCTAAAATTCTTCATAATTTTTTTAAACCTTAAGAAAAACGTTGGAGTTGATAAAAATAAAAAAAAATTAAGAAAACCAATTATGAAAAAAAAAAGAAATTTTTTTTTAATTTAAAAATTTAAGGTGGGAAATTTTCACTGAATTTAGAACGTTACAGAGGGGCCCAAATGGTTACTAGGGAATATTGAAAAAAAAAAAAGTAAAATTTTAAAAATTTTTAAAAGGGGCCTTCCTGTGGGGGTTCTAAAGCTGTAAAATGATTAAAAATTTTATTTTTAAAGATGGGGAAAAGAAAAAGATTTTTTTTTGGGGTTTTTTTAAAAAAAGCGGGGAAAAAGAGGGAAACTTTAAAAAAAAATTTTTTAAACCCCAAATTTGAGAGGACGCGAAGCAGTGTAAGGGGGGATAAAGTCAAAAATCAATGGCCAAGGGCTTTAGTAAAATTTGGGTTTCTTAACCATAAAAAATTAATCAGGGGATGAAAAAATTAAAAAGTTTTAAAAATTTTTGTAGGTTGGTTGATTGGAGTTGAAAATGCCCCCCGGGAAAAAAGGGGGGGTAGGAGAATAGGGCCTAATTCTACAAGGGGAAAGTTCAAAAACCCCCCTTTTAAATTTTCCCGGAGAAATCCCTATTTAAAAAAAATTTTGGAAATTTAAAAATTTTAAATTTTTTAATTTTTAGAAGGAAAAATTTGGATAATTTGAAAACCCATCCTTTTAATATTTTTAGTTTGTATTAATTTAAACTAGCTTAATATATTTATTAAATAAAAATTTATGTCATAAATCATAAAAGTTAGAGTTATTGACGAATAAAAAGGGGAAAATTTCAGTGGTAGACGGGGGGGGGTTGCCCCAGAAAAAGGGGGAGTGTTGACCCGGGGTTTCATAAATTTCTGTGAAGTAATCATGAACATCCTGATGAATAAAATCTACAATTTTTATACCAATTTTTAAAGTTTTATATTTTGTGTTTAATTTTTTTTTTTTTTAATTATTTCACTTTTAAATATTATGTGTGTTTATATAGCAAAAATAAAATGCGTGGTTTTTATGTAGCATATTTTGGGGTTTTTGATTTGTTTTTGTAAGATGCCCAATTATCTAAAATGGTTAATTAATTTTGGGGTTTTTGAGTTTTTTTTTTTAAAATCCCCCGGATTCAAATTAAAAAAGTTTTTCTGTTCATGGCCTTTTGGAAAGTTTTTAGTTGTGGTTAGAAAATACTAGATGATAGAGTGAATATATTGGGTGACGGGGAAAAAAGTTCTAAGATAGTAAACGAAAAAATAACCCTTTGAAGGATTCTATGAAGGGAAGGGGAACTGTATGGATCAATTATGAGAAAAAAATGGTTATTTTGCTAATGTCTAGGCAAGATGAGATTAGAGAAGGGGACCCGGAAAAGAGTGAATGTTGATTAATTTAAACAAGGAAAAAAAAAGGGGAAATTTTTTATAAAAAAAATAATAAAAAATTATGCACCCATCTTATACCCTTTTAAATACTAATTCGCTAATTTGGTTTGGAATTGGGAAGGTTTAATTTAGGGAAATGAAACCACTTTGTGTAGGGGAGATGAAAAAAAAACGAAGTTTTGCCAACCCCCCCTGGGCGGGTGTGAACATAAAAGTTTAATACCTTCTAAGCAGAGGTTATTCAAATTTTCCCCCCACAATTTTTAGTGGATAAAAATTTTTTCATCCCTTTTAAGTAGAGGTTTTTACAAATTTTACACCCCCCAAGTTTAGTGACAATTTTTATTTTCTTGATAAAAAAAACAAGGATCAAATGTTTTTCACAAAACCCTACAGCCCCGTACAGCCCGGTTCGTGAAAAATAACCCAAAAATAGAGGTTTTGTTTAAGTAAATTAATTTGAAAATTTTGAGAATTTAAGTCTGGGCTAAACACAAGTAATATCTTTTTCTAAGTTTAAAATGTGTTAAAAATACTAAATATAATTATTTTTTATGTTAAAGATTTTTTTGTAAAATGTTTTTAAAATTTTTTTTTAAAAGGGAAAATTTTCAGACTTCTATTGAGCCCGTGTTCGTTTTTTTTTGCACCAAACTCTCAAATTTCCTCTTTAAAAATGTTTTTTATCCCCAAAAGGCAGGATTTTGGACACGTATGATTCGGCAGTTAAATGTGCCCAAAAAATGACAAACTTAAACGGGGGAGAGAAATGGGCCCCCTTTGGAGATTATACTTTATTTATTTGCGAAACCATTTTTTTTGCTGATTATCTTTTAATTCTTTCCTTTCACAACTTTTTTATTTACAACAATTTTAAAAAAAAAACCCTTTTTTGAACTTAAAAAAAGAAAGCAAACAAAATTTTTAGAAGTTTTTCAAATTCGTGTCAAATTCTTTACATTTGCTCGGTTTAGTTATGTTATCGATAACTTACGAGGTGGAATTGGAAACGCTTGTGGAAAAACTTTTTTAATGTTTTTCACCGAGTAAAATAGTTTAAGCCCCTTTGGGAGTGGCCTAGCGTCTAGGATGCTGATCTCTCTCACTGAATATTCTGTTTGACGGAGAGCAGGTACCTGGTTTTTATTTGTGAAATAATTTTCCCTTTGGGTTTTTTCATCTTGCCCCATACTTATTTGTATGAATTTAATTTAGTCTTTTTTTTTTAGATTTAATTTTTAAAAACCCCTTTTGTTTTTCACATAAATATTTTTTTTAACGTTTTTTATTGTTACTTTTTTTTTATTTTTTATTTTATTTTATTTATTTTATTTAGCACCGCGTTTTACTACCCTTTGGGTTTAGCTTTAATTACAAATTACGCTAAGGATTGGGAATTGGGAAAGGGTTTTAATTAGGGGAAAGTAAACCCCGCTTTTTGGTGGAGGGGGGGGAAAACCATTTGGAAAAAAACCACCCCATTTCCCCCGACCGGATTGAACCTCGATTCCCCGCCCTCGGCGGTCGGTCAACAGACTAGCGCTTTAAAAAAATACCCCAGAGACTTTTTTTTTTTTAAGTATTGAACACCACAAAGTTACGCGGCCCGGGAAAAAGGGACCTTCCCTTTCCCCCCCAGGTAAAATTTTGGTTATTAAGTTATCAGGGAAAAAAAGACAAATGGTAAATAATGTGATGTAAAAATGGGTAACATTTCCCAAAAAGTGAGAAAGTTTTTCATTTGAACCCCCAGTTGAAAAAATTCTTTTTGAGAATTAAAAAGGATTAAAAAATATTAGCACCGCGTCTTATACCCGTTCGGTCTTTCGTACAGTATTAATTACGCTAAGGGGGTAGGATTGGGAAAGTTTGAATTATAAAGTGAACTGTTTTTGCGTGGAGGGAGAGTAAAAAAACCATTTGGGGTAAACCACCCGTTCCCCCAAGCAAAGATTGTACCTCAATGCCCCACCCTGGCGTTTTTGTTCAACATAAACAAGTGCATTAAGAACACGCCGAGGGGGGTAAAAAAGGGTTAAATTTTGGGCATTTTTTAAATTGAAAAGAAAAAATGCTTTCTTTGCTTTTTAGGATATAAAATATGAATTAAAATTCTATTTTAGTTGTTAAAGAAAGTGTAGGAGCATTTGTGCAAAAATATATATTTAAAAAATAAAATTTTAAACCCTTTTTTCCTTTTTCAGCCCCCCTAAAATTTTTTCCAGTGAAGATAACCCCCCTTTTCGTGCGTATCACAATTAAAAAATACCTAAAAATAAAAAACTAAAGCGTTGTACTCGAAATTTTGTGAAGTAAAAATAAGTACTATTTTGGGTGCGAAAAGCTTTGTTGATTGGTCATTTAAAAGTTATTTTGCAAAGGGGTTGATTTAATTGATCATTTAAAAACCACCCACACTTAAACCCCAAATTTTTTATAAATATAAATTGTAAAGAAAATGAAATAGTTTACCCTAAAAGTCTTTAGTTTTCGGTTGTTAACACTTCCCTCTTCTTGGGAGTATTAAATTACCACCCCCCAAACAACCACACAAAACACACACACAACCACACACATACTTTCCCCCAAGACAGCATTGATTGCATTTAAAATTACCCTTTTTTTTTTCCCTATTTAGTAGATATAGGGTTCCGTGCTTTTTTAATTAAATCCGGGCAAAAAGTTCCTAATGTCTTAATCGTGATTAGCCAAATTAATTTTAAATAATTATTTTTTAAAAAATATATTTTTAGATCAAAAAATAATTTTGTGACAATGAAAGATTTCTTTGAAAATTATTTCGAATTTGTGGTTTTTGTTTTAAATAAATATTTTAAAACCCCATCTAATTAAAACGCGTAAAATATAAAAATAGGGCAAATCTTATTTGCCCAAACCAACACATAAGTACCAAGAAGTTTTATAAGTTTATGGAGATTAAAAAATTGTAAATTTGTAAGTATTGAAATTTTTGTACACAAAATTTAAATTTTAAATTAACAAAAGTTTAATAACTGACTTAAAAAACTTCTTATTGTTTTTTGAAAAATTTGATATCAAAGCCCGCAATGCGTAAAAAAAAACCGTTTTAAGGAAAATGATTAAAATAGCCTGTTCAAAAAATACAGTAAATCAAAATATTCCCTAAATTTTCTTTGTTCCCACCCTTTAAAAACTTTCATAATTTTTAAAATATCTTGCAAATAAGGTATAAATAGTTTTAATGAAAATAGTCAAATTTAGGAAACTCTTTTTTTCGTGGTATGCTTTAATGTGAGATTATAAGCCCCTAATTTTGACCCCAGTGGTCCATATTTTCTCAAACCCCGAGATTAATGCGTCAATAGTTTTTATATCTTTTTTTTAAAGGGCTAGTTCAAATTAAAAAACATTCCTTACGAGTGGTTTCCCTTATTACAAAAAAAAATTAAAAAATGTAAAAAAAAAAAAACTTGTTGTACTTAATAAGTTTCAAAATATTTGGACATCGTCGAAGGGAAAAATAAACATTCATAAGACATATTAATTACTTTCCCCTTTGAAACGGCGTCGTCCATGTTTTTCACTATGGTCTAAAAAAGTCACCGTTTAAAGGCGGCTTTTGAATCGCATTTATATCGTGTTTAATCGCAAAACCCGAGTTTCTCCAATATAGTTCAATGACTAACAACACAAAGGGAAGAGCCGAACCCAAAAAATAAGGTGGATCCCCGAGATCTTAGTCTAAAGACATTGTTTATTCCTGAAGGATCTCCAGTGGACAAAAAAAGAGGGCGTACAATGCTATTGTGTTCCGGGAGTCTTGTAAATTTCGGATACAGGGAATACGAAAGAGGGGTTAGGTGAGATAGGGGGGGCGGGGGGGGGGGGGGGGCCTTTGAAAGGAAGGTAACGAGAAAAAAATATGGGGTCCAGTAAAAGAGGAAGGGGGTATAAAAAGGAAAAAAACCAGGAAATATTGGGTTTTTGGGGCAAAACGGATATAATGAGATCAAACAAGATTAGATGGGAAAGGGTGTACCAGAATGCAAACCCGGGAAAGGATTTGTGAGAATGTTGTGGACGATTCCCCCCGTCCCGAAGATTTGGGACGACCCGAACGAGGTGGAGTACGATGTGGTAGAGATCTCAAAGGTGGTTGTGGGGGATTTGGAGGGAGAAGTAAGACAGAACGATTGGGGTTTAGTGACGTGTGGTGAGATCTCAAAAAGTGGTTTTGGAGGGGTATTGGAGGGGTAAGGGGTGAAAACAGAAGAGGTGGGGTGACGATGTGGGTGAGATCTCAAAGAGTGGTGTGGGGGGGTTAAAGGGGGATAAAGGTGAAGACAAAAAAGGGTGGAGTGCGATGTGGTAGAGATCTCAAAGAGCTGGTTGCGGGGGGTATTTGGAGGGTTAAGGCTGAAAACAGAACGGGGGAGTACGATGTGGTAGAGATTCAAAGAGTTGGGGTTTTGGAGGGGTATTTGGGGGGAAGGTGAAGACGAACGAGGTGGAGTGCGATGTGGCTAGAGATCTCAAAAAGCTGGTTGTGGAGGTTTTAGGGGAAGGCTCAAGACAGGGAAGTGGCGGAGGAGTTTTTTGCGGTCAGCGCGAGTTCTTCTAGCCCTGTGTCCCGTTAATCAATCAATAAGTCAATTAACAAAGGAATTTAAATTTAAAAACCTTCTAACCAAAATTAATTTTAGAAAATAAGTACACCCCGTTCTCTGGAATCAGTTTTTATGAGAAAGAGAGTCCCAATTTCTCAATGCACACGGGTTTATTATTCCCGAATAGAACCGGGCTTCTAGTGTGTAGAGAAACTGCTGAAAAAGAGCGAAAAGAAAAAAAAAAAACATTAATTTCACCCCCACTTGTACTTGTAAACTGAAGAACAAATTTTATGCAATTTATTTTTTCTCTAAAAGGACGGTTCTAATTCAATTCCGGAGTGACCAAGAAATTTAAACATGGGTTTGAAATTAGAATTTCCATTTCAAAGCAATGAAATTTAAGGGGATAAAAAATATATGTTTATTTTGAAATTTGTCAGCTTGAAACCCCCTTCAGTGACCAAATGGTTAAGCGTACCCCGTGTTGTATTTATCCATGATGAGGGTAAATTGGGGTTGAATCTCGGTTGGGTCTACGGGGTGTTTTTCAAATGGTTTTTTCACTCTTCTTTTTTCATTAAATTTTGGGTGATTATTTTTCCAAAAAAGTTTTTTTCTTCATCCCAACCCATTAAAGTAAATTATCACGGGTAGTAAGTGCGGTTAAAAAAAAATAAAAAACGTTAGATTAAAATTTTTCCCGTTTTATTGGTTGGAAGTTAAAAACCCAATAATCCCGAACAATGGGTTCGATACTAGACAGGCCTGCTTTTTGGTGAAAAAAGATGCCAATTTCGTTTTTTGTTTCCCAAAAGCGGTAAATAAGCGGTGAATTTAAAAAAAATTATTTTTGCAACGAAAATTTTGAAATTAAAACAAAAGCGTAAAAAAAAGGGGTTTTTCAAACTTTCGTGATTAGGTGACTTTTTGGGTTAAAAATGACTTCCGGACAATGTTTTTTAAACAGGTAAACTAAACATATTTAATGAAAAAACCAAAATTAATTTTGTTTGGACAAAACGGTAAAAAAAAAAAAAATAGTCCTAAAAAAAATGTGCTGTCAATTTTTTAAAAAAAGAAAAAAATTTGCGGGCTGGTCGGGGAAAGTATGTCAAGTACAAAAATCAAAATATTTAAAAACATTTATTTTTCAAAATCCCAAAATATTGCGCGAATGCCCAAATGCGATTTCGCGGAAAACGTTTAAAAACGCGAAATTGCGCTAAAAAAGCCCATTTCCGAAAATTTTGCGACAATTTGAGATTATTCGCAATAGGGTAACCTGAAAAGTGAACCCCCGAAAGAAAAAAAACATTCTAACATTCCCGGGAAATTTTCGCGATCTCCAAAACGAGGGTCTTACATTTGAATAGGTGCCTCAAGTGGGCCCAATACCAAAAAACTGATCATACACCTATCTAGTTCAATGGAAAAGGATCAGTTTTATTGAGAAACTAAACCTTTTATTTGAGTCGGGTGGGGTGTAGTTTGTGTTTGGTTCTGAGACGCACTAAGTTTGTTGTAATGGAAATTAAAAACACATCCAAAAAATGGGATGGAAACGAGACCTCATTTGACTGATTTGACCTATTTTCTTTTTTACGTTGGTTACCAAAATAAAACTCAAAAATCAATTTGTTGGGATTGTTATTCAAAAAAATATTTTCAATTTTTTTTGAAGAGTCTATGAACGGGCCCTTTTTTCTTCTGAAATTTTTTATAGGACTCAGGGAGGAAAAAAAGTCTTCCAAATGGTTATTCATAATAAATTGGATTATGCTTGAAATTTTAAAAAATTAATTTGGGATAAGGTTTTGGTTAAAAGCATCGTTTAGGAGAAAAAAAAAACTTCCCCAAAAACTTACTTAGTGGGCCCGGAATAGTATTTTCAATAATCTGTAGGTAAGGGTTAAGCTAGAATTTGAATAAATGACCACATTTGTGTGTAGGGAGAATATATTTGGGAAAAAGAAACCCTTTTTCCCGGGTTCCGCCGGATTTAAACCCCCAATCTCCCTGTAAAAGAGTAAATCTAGGTAGCCTGTTTGGGGATGAGCGCGGAGAACAAACGTCTAAAAGTTAAGACCGGTGTGCGCATATATTTGACAAACCCCGAGGTCTATTCTATAATGACTCATTCAATAAAAAAAAAATATAAAATACAATTAGAATAGATTTTTTTTTAAAATTTTAAAACCCAAAAGATAACCCAAAAAAAAAAATCGAAATTCCCAAAAATTTGAAATTTAAACCTTTTATGAAAATTTTAGGCAGCTGGTATACAACAAATCAATAAACCCCAAAAATGTACATAAAACTAAAATGTTTTATTTGCTATATAAACACAAAAACCGTGATTAGTTAATACAATGGAAAAAAAAACTTTAAAAAATTAGGTAGTAAAATTGAGATTTAAATCGTCGGGGCTTTAAACGTTTTTCGTTGTTACCAAGCTATGAAAGCGGGTCAACATCCCCTATTTGGGGGCAACCGCTCGCCACCCCCCCGGTACAAAATTCCCAGTTTTTTATTCAAAGCTTTTAACATTTTGGATTGACGTGATTTAATAAAGATAAGTAGGTGACGGTGGCTAGGGAAAGGTGTGGGACCTCTGTGGGGGCCCCTGGGGTCAAACCCCCGGTCCGGACGTGTATCTTTTCAACCAAAAATTCCCTTCTCTTGAAAAAAACATGTTTTAAACCCAAAACTTGTAAAAGTGGGAATGCCGGGCCTCCACGGGGTTCGGATTCCCTTTTTAAAACTGTAGGTCCCAATTTATTATAATCCCCAAACATTAAAATTAACGTAGTGCGTTTAACTGAACGGGTAGTAAGGGCCGGTGCTAGTAAAAATTATTATTAATAATAATAATAATAATAATAATAATAATTAATAATAATAATTTAATAATAAAGATAGTTTAGTTTGGTTTGAAATTTATAAAAATAGAAAATTAACAATATTTTATTTTAAATTCGAAATAATTTATTTTTTCACCATTGATTAAAATGGAATTTCATGTTGGTTCAAAATTTAAATATTTCCCTTTTAAAATTAAATTTTAAAAGTTATCTTTCACCATTGATTTTGATAAGGATTTCCCGGGAATCATGGTGGGTTAGAAAATATCAATTTTTTTGAATTAACCCAAAGTGAAAATTTTTCAGATATACTGTATTTCAAAATTAATAATTTGAAATGTTTAATTGTATAAGGTTAATGCCCATTCTAAAAAATTTTCCTAGACCATGAAGGGGCCTATGTTTAAATAAATCCTTTGATGAAGTACCGGAAAAACTGAAAATGTTACTCAATCAGTTTGTCCCAGATTGTCCCAGTCATGAACCGGCCGTTCTCCCTATCTGAAATTTGCTTTTCTAAATACAGAAGCCTTGTTCAGGACTAGGAAAATGAGTATGCAAACGTATCTGTGAATTTAAATAAATTTCCTATTTGCAACTATGCGTCTCGTATTTTCAATTTTTAATTTTTGGGAAATTTTTGTTCGGTTGGACGTTGGTACTTTTCGGTAACCAACAGTTAGGATA